>JAUTBQ010184770.1:0-10731 GCA_032361185.1 Lepetodrilus ovalis | reverse complement strand
AACCGGGGTGTACGGGCTGATACAGGACGGCAACTGACCAATGAAATTGCTAGAATCTATCCTGAATAATGATAAAGCTTATAATACAGCTCGATGATAATGAAGGTGTACGCGTTTATCTCCAGCAGACTCTAACACCTTATTGGAGGCAACGTGACAACCATCAAAACACATTGATATTATACCAACGCTAATATACAATAACTAGTGAACCTGCAAGTGCTCTTCCATAAACGCATGAATAGACAACAATATTAATTATTAAGTTCAAAATCCACGCCGTTTTTCTCTCGAAATTTCGGACATTGAACATTGAAAATGTAATAGGTGCTTTCATTATTACCTTCCATTCCAAGAAGACAATAAACATAATTTCTCGCAGACATTGTTCAATTTAGAAAGAATCTATCATGATTGTGGCCATAATTACGATCATTGCATGGGACATGGTGGAATAATTAATTAGCCTAAGTTTAATTTAATTCGCCTTTATTATACGGAGAAGCATGTTGGAATGTCCTAATATTTAAATGTACAATTCACGCATCTCAAAGGAATGCTTTCACTCAATTGCTTGCTGCAAGGACATGCGAATGTTCTATAAAGTTAATCTTGTGATTCATTAGCTAGATTTGGAACGAATTCGCTCATTCTCATTAGTACATATAAAACCGATATTAATGTTTCCCGATAGGATTTCACGGCTGGTCAAGTGTATTGGCGAGATAATAATTACTACGTTGGCAGATACGCCGATAGGAATCTGGTTTCTCCATTCTACAGCTGATCACATTCTAGAAACAAGACAAAGCCTCACCAACCAACTCCGATTGTCCTTCGAGTCGATATATATATACACATACTGGAGACGAATGGAAAGCACAACGGAGCAAAGCGTAATGGCCCTTTTTGAAAATACTTTCGATTTCGCTTTAATCATTGTCACTGCTTTTTGTGAACTCTGAAATGTATTTTGTTAGGAAAGAACAAAAAAGCAGTAAAAGGACTTCCGCGGTACGTGAGACCTTTCAATTAAACATTTAAAGACGTTCTCAAAGAATTGCTCGAGTAATGATAGATATTGATCATATAAAAGAATATTAGGTGTCCTTTTCCAGGATTGTTAAGATCCCGGAACAGGACACCTATCGTTTTTGTTTTGCTGTTGATGTACGATGCTCAAAGGCACCTTTAAAGGTCTCCGTTAGTTTAACGTTTAGTTGAACCGCGACTAATTTATCACACATTAAAGTAGATGTACAATTATCACCACTGGACATTAGCCTTTGTCTGGCACCTAAGTATAAGTTTCTACACCCTCAAATCCAAAGCGTTTCACTCACACCCACCCCCTCATAAGGTCAACGTCTCCTTGCGTCATCGACTTTAACGCCGTTAATAATGTTTATGTTGGATCATGAAGACTAAGTACTGCAGGTGCTAAAGCCAGCAGACATTACGCAGAACAGAAAGGTAATTCACAGACGCCGTGATTGTCTAACATTACAGATGCAATCATATATCACGGAGAAAGGTAAATGGCTAGTAGAATTGTCTAAGTTGTCTGGGCATTGCTATCGAGTATAGCCCCGACCGTGTACGCTTATCATACAGGGCTATGTTGACTCTATGTGTACGATTATCAACCAGAGTTGTCCTTGTATGGTTACCAAAAACATATATGCCTGTGTACGGTTATCAGCCAGAGTTACATCTGTGTACGGTTATTAAACATTAACATGCCTGTGTACGATTATCAACCAGGGTATCGTTTCACAAAGTGGTATCATCTCATAGTAGTGCAGCCTGAACACAAACACGCACACGCACGCGCGCATACACACACACGCGCACACACACACACACACACACACACACACAAGCACACTCAAGCACACACACACAAGCACACACACACACAAGCACACACACACACACACACACACACACACACACACAAGCACACACACATACAAGCATACACACATGCATCGTTGCATTTGTACAATTATTATATATCTACATGTACATATAAATAGTGCAGTCTACACTCATTAACAGAATACAAAAGTACAAACAATTACTATTGGTATACACGTATAACAAGACTTTGCCACTGGCGACACTAAATACCACCTCGACGTTGTTGGGTGAAACTAGCAATTGATTTATGTCAGATAAAATGCTAAACAAGGGGAGCAACTGATGAAACATTTTGCCATCATAGTCATATGGCATTTTCTCATGACAATTCATACCCATCTCTCACCCATAACCTACTCACAACCAGTGCCCAAACTAGCCCTAGGGAAACAAAATAACTTTCCACAAAATTACGGCAATTAGCCCAGCATTCTCCACTCTTGATTCTCCAACGTTGTCATGGAAACAGGTGACTTGTTATAATGCCATGGCGCGTCTTTGATTCACCTTCAACCCGAGATATGCATGCGCTTGAACAACAAACGACTAATGGACGACAACTATCTATACATAGGCACCATAAACTTCCTTTGTCCAGACTAGTATCGCAGCATCAATGTATAGACAGTTCGGGTTGCCATGGTTATGTGACATTACAGGCGACACACTTTGATTACGTACATCTATTTGAAGATCATTTAAGAGATCGGTACACACTAAAACCAATGTAATCAAATTGGTTCATACTAAAATAGCCTTTGTTATTTTACAGGGTTACATCAATCTAATCCCTCTAGATACTAGTATAAGGATTATTTATTTTGAAAGTGTTTTTCTTTTCAATTACAGAAAGACAAACGATGCCCTATGTGTATTGATAGCGTAGTATATTATGTTATATTTGAGCGGCAGTCCCTTGATATTAACGTGCTATGGGTTTACTTTGAAAGTCGGAGAGAAAAAATGGAAACGATATGAAATTGAGTCTTATCCAATAAACCCGGAAGAGAAAACATGCTATAGGTTACATTATTTGTCGTTTGAAGTTCCACTATTCTTAGAATTCAATCAGATTGGAATTAAAATAAACTGCCCAGATAAATGGTAGAGTTCTGGTTTTACACAATTTGTTTTGGTAAGAAAGAAAAATTGATAAAGTTTCAAATTAGCACAAAGGTTGAGTGCATTGCTGCTATATTGAATGCCCTTGATGTTCTAGTGGATCTTGGTCGAATCCTCTGAATGTGTTCACCATGACGTGCTGTTATTGCAATACTGTGATATATAGCACACGGACACTGCACTAGTATTCCCTCTCTACGACCTGGGTATCCTTTCACGAAGCTCTCTTATCCACTAAGAGACTCGTAGCGCTCTCTTTGCCGATAGCTAATACACTGCTAAGCGAGCGCTACCAGTCTCTTAGTAGATAAGAGAGCTTCGTGAAAGGATACCCAGGCTTACAAGTACGAGTAATGTCATGGGCTACAATTGAGAGTAAGTCAAACTTCAGGGACTCACAACAAGTGTAAGTCCATTGCATGAAACCCTGTTATGGATGCAGTAATTGAAACTATGGTGCAGCTCAAACTATTGTAGCAACAAACGTGATTCGTGCAACCAGACTTATATTTCTAGCTGGGCCTGTTGCACGACGCCCTTGTAGGCTACAACTATTGTAAATTCAACACTTTTTATTCAGGCCCATTTACAACTATTGTAGTGCTACAACGTCGTGCAACAGGCACTAGATCCCTAAGATTTGTCTTGCAATTAATTCTAGCTACTACTGTTATGAGAAACGGCGCCCTGACTATATTAAAGCCATTCAAGTAGGTCGCTGTGACCCAAGCTATGGTAAACATATGAGCTAGACATACGTTCCTTACACATCTAGTATCATGGTTCAATACACAATGGTTTATCCAAACAGAAGCTACGGAGACTGTCCCTATTGAAACTGTCATGGCTTCTGGTTTAAATGAAGCTCAATGTCAAAGCCGGAAATCTACTGTCGTGCTGAATGCTGTTTCAAAGTTTAAATTTAAATCTTAAATCTGTTAAAAAATATTATTATATATTTCTTTTGTCAGCTACAGGATCTGTCTAATGCACATGATAAGTTGGCGGTAATGCATATGTGGGAAGCTATTGAACGCCGTATTACCTCAAATGGAACATGTGTCTATAAAATATTTAATAAACTGCCAAGAGATTATTCTGATTTGATGTCTTCTTCTCCATGCGAACAAGCAAACTCTCACATAAATCATGTCAAGTGTAACAGACTCGATACTGTATAAATTAATAATACCACAATGACGATGAACTGAAATATGTTTACTTTATATTAGCAGTGCACCGCTCTCCAGACACGCGTGTAGCGTCTCGACCAATTCGGTATTTATAACGTCATAGAATTGACGTTCGTTCCAAAGCAAACTATGTATATAGTTCATCATCGGATAAATCAATATGGCAGACTACAATACTTAAAGCGTATTCTAAAGATATATGTACCCAGCATAATAGAGAGAGAGAGAGGGAGAGAGAGAGAGAGAGAGAGAGAGAGAGAGAGAGAGAGAGAGAGAGAGAGAGAGAGAGAGAGAGAGAGAGAGACAGACAGACAGACAGACAGACAGACAGAGACAGAGAGTGAGGGATGGAGGATAGGGGAGTGGATCACCCAGTCAATGTGTACAACAACAAAACAAATAATAATGATAATAATAGTAATACAAATGGCAAATTATTTTAGGTTTCGGAGTACAATTACAATCTTCGATTTGTATATTTAGAGAATTCCTGCAATGGAATAATGTGACTGGCTGGAACACCGTTATGTGCTTCGGGCAACGTAAAGAAACAATAACATGGCACTTGGAACGTTCGCGGAACTATGCCAACCAATTTGCTGTGCAACAACCTCGACTGCAAGCCTGCCCAACGTGCATTGACTTACACGTCACATTAGATTAAGCATTCTATGGGAAGGACTTCTCACGACATTAAACCACAATACCAGAACTAATTGATTTCAGACCCTGGTGATCGCTAGCTGTGGAAAGGCTGTTGTTCACGATTTGTATACCATTTTCTAAAAATACGGAATGCGAAAGGTGCTAAGGAAATGCAGTTATTCTGAACGACGTCATCAACCACCATAGTTTATTCCTACTGAGTATCAACCAAACGCCTACGTGTTCATGTGTGATGCTTCAATATGCGAACATATCGCAAGCTAACACTCTTTAATGGAAAAACAAATTAATAATTAATGTTAGGAATATGGCTCTAGGCAGGACCTGGCCACATGTATAACATAGTAAGTATAATATGATACCAATAATCTAATCCGAAAACTATTACAATGCTTGGCCGTATGAATAAGATATTATGCTAAAATTGACTCGAGTGAACATGACGCACATTAAAAGTATTTTTTTTTACAAAAGTCAACTAATGCGTGTTTACGCGACAAGTAGTTTATGTTCTTAATGGAAATGCTACATAATACATGCGCATATACTATGTCTTTTGGATCCGTTTTGACAATATACATATCGGATGTCTATACATTACGTCAATGTATTCTACGTCTTCCCACGTTCATGAACAGATATAGTATTTCTTCCATAGGTGTAAACATTAATCTGTGATATACTTGATTAGTCAGAGTGCGTAGTGGCAGTCATGCCAATGCCAAATGTATTGTGTTGTTATAGACAAAGTATGTCAAAAAGGTTTACCCTGGTGCCTGATTTCGTATTTCTCGAAACAAACTTAAGTTTGAGATAGTTCAGATGAGATATCTCCCATTCACTCAGTGCTGTATCGTGGGTAAAAACTCAAATCCAGATGAAATTTTACCCAATGTACAGGACCGAGTCACTGGGAGAAATCTCAACTGAGGAAATCTCAAACTCAAGTTTATTTCAAGAGATCGTGGTCTGGAGTGTTTCCCCTTTAGCTGCATAGTGGTTTTACCCCAATTGTGTTAATTAACATAAATCACGATATCACTTTGTAATTTTCATTCAACTGCCCCCCTACTGCCCCCTATGTTAATATAGTTAGCTACGTCTCTGGATGCTCCATGTCATTTCTCCACACGTAATGCGACGCGAATCAAGTTGAAAGAACGATGCGAATAATTAACCAATGCAGTATATTTGGAATATTTATGTTGACAAATGCAGTATATTTGGAATATTTACCTTGACAAATACCTGCGTAACTAAACATGTTTCCCTCATAATCTAGCGATTGCAAACGGAAACAATTGGTTTGTTTTGGATGGTAGTAAGACTACTATTGGACACCTTTTAACTGACAAATGTGTTTGATCAACCTGTAAACATGAACTACATGATGGCATAATCACACAGACGTTCCTTCAGAAAAAAAGCAGACCTACATGTACTCATCAAAGTGTATTTATGCATGTGTAGACAGTATACTTAGTGGAGTCAGATTGTACGCCATCCGTTGTCTGGGTGCGATTAATTAGTATGGACTATTTTCAGTAATGTCAAAGGTCATATGTCAGATGCCATAGGATAAATGTCAGCCGTCAGCTTCAGATGTCAACGCTATAACTATAACACACCATAGGAGAGGTGTTTGACTTAGAATGCCTATGCATTTTAGAGTTGCAATATCACAATTACAGATGGAATAATATTATTGCAGAATTACGTATTCGATTGAGTAAACATCTAGATCTCGGATGATTATATGTTATCATTCTTAGCGTGGCAGAAATCCTTAAAACACTCAATAAAGAGCCCACATAGATGCTATGGAGAACCTATCTGCCAAACTTCTGAATTCGGATTGAGCCGAAAAATGTGGTGCCACTCTTCACTCAATGCGTCTGACAATTCTTGAAGACATTTTAACATTCTTTATTATTAAAATAACATACAAGGTATCCTTTCACGAAGCTCTTTTATCCACTAAGAGTCCACGACTCTCTCTTTGCCGATAGCTAATGCACTGCTGAAAGAACGCTATGGTCTCTAAATTAGCGGATACGAGAGCTTTGTGAAAGGAAACCCTGAAATAATAATGTTAATTATGTTGAGTATGTGGAGTTTAGTTTCATACCGATACGAAACATCCTTTGAGCGTTCAGTTGTTTGAAGTCAACTATTCAACGGCAATTGACCTGCTACTGCACAGCCTGTTAGTCACTACCATGTTGGATATTCCGATCTCTACTAGGATCACTGCTGTTTCTTTAAATACACCAAATGCGATACTATTCTTGTAACGTCCAAGTATGTAGGTCGCCAACATTCATTCTACCACGATGCAGTACAGAGCGTAGAAGCATTACACCATAGCCACCTCTTAACATTGAGACGCGCGAAGCAATATACAACCAAACACAGTAGGATTATTGTATGGCCCTGTCAATATGTGTCTTGTAAATTGTTCCACACACATTCATGATGTTTTCTATCAAAACAACAATTTACCAATGCTAATACCGAGCCAGCGATGATACCGGTGGAGGTGCTGGCCGAGACCGGCAATAATTAAGCCTGGAATCCCATCATCAGATGAAGACGGTGTAAGCTCTGCGTAGGCTGTCACTCAGCATGAGTCCAAGGCCTGTCCAGACATTTGCCACGTGGCAGTAGTGACAGAACTAACACGGCTTACGTTCCTCTTATAGCGTCTGCAAACCACCACAGTACCAATGCGCGTGCACGAAAAGCGACGTTCGACATTAATTACCCGTTACCATTAATATACCATATTTACATCTCAAGGTTTTCCCGAATATTTCTCTTCGAGGTCATGCGTACGTTGTGTCAGATAGGAAACCTATAGAAATACATTATTTTGGGTGTATCGATCAGTTATCGATCAGAAGGTTAGATTCGTAACGATTCTGGTAGGCTGTTATCGATTTGGATTAATTGGTCTGAGGATGAATGCACGTAATATGGGATTGAACCCGTTAGTTACGGCTGGCTATATAGGTGATACGCCTCAGATAGGTGATATTTGAAAAGGAACGTGACTGGAAATATAGAACTAATAAATATATTAAATAATAATACAGGAAGTGTGTTCCTACTGGAACTCTCGTCTCTTTGAACTCAAACTTGCACATTCACTTTAAAGGCATACAATCACGGTTGATAGACCTAGATAATGACCAAACGAATTTCAGTCTGAGACTATTTACGTTTGATTTGTACACCCAAAAGTTGTTATTTCCTGGTATACTAAGTCCTCAACACTTGATATTTATAATAAATTTCATATTTTATAATAATCTTTTTGTCATGACAAAAAATTAACTTGTGAATCCATCATCATAACCACAACTCACCTTAGATTCAGCTTGTGCTACTTTCAACTGTTCATTCATAAGGTTGCATTTGGCAGTTTCTTCTTTCTTCAACGCCCGTAACTTTTTCAGCTCGGGGCTCCAGAAAGTCTTAATGCTGTTCATACTCGACGCCAGTTTGTCCTTGGTCGATTCAAGCTCCTTTTGAAGTTTGGCACATTCTTTATGGTACTCGGAAACCTGAACTTGTAATTCAAATATGAGAGAATTCCGATACTCAGATTGGGAGGTTGGGCTGGGAGACAGGTACGATCCGATAGGTTGGATGAAGTCGCCGTTCCTTTCATTGGAACGTGACCGACTACCGACATGTTGCTGCTCGCTGCGTTCTAACGATCTGGCCCCCATGTGAGGGTACTCCCTGTCCCGGTCTAATGATCGGTCTCGATTGTAATTCCGCTTTTCCTGTTCTAACGAACCTTCTTTAAATAACATGTTAGGCGTCGACAGCTGCATGCGGTCCATGTGTCTGTCGAGAGACCGCTCCCCCATCAGCACGTGATCTCGCTCGAGGCGATCGATGGACCTGTCCCGGACATTCGTCAGGCTGTTCGTCCTGCTGCTGTGCATAGAAGACGCGGGACTGCTGGGTTCCATGGGACTTTTACCTGAGTAGGGCATGCCAGGAATGCCAAGATTTTCGATTATGTACCCTTGGTTTTGCGAGCCGTAGAGGGCGCTGTAGTCGTGATAGCTGTCCATCGGAAGACTGAGAGGACTTGTTCTGCTGGAACCCGGTCCACCGGATCCGGAACCTTCGGATGAGGTCCGTCCTCGGACCCGACCAAGAGACGCGCTTCTTTGAGTCATGCTTCCAGTGCCCTTTTCCAAGCCTAGGTCACGATGACCTCCGCCGACCCGACCCATGACGAGGTCAAATTTACCTTGCTTAGACGACGGCCTACCGGAACCCTGGCCGTACATGGCTGCAATGTTAAGGCCTCGATTCGAAAATGTATTAAAATACAAATGCGGTTTTCAAATCTCTTCTCCACTTCCTGTCCAAATCTTTGTGCTCACCATTCTACAACTTTGCAGGACGTCTCTTAGATTATTCCACCTGCTTGGAACATTGCATCGTGAAATTTGTCCGTGCAAACAACACTAATTATGCACTGATTATATCAGGTAGTTATCTCCAAAATGACCTTATTATCATTTGTGAGTCAATGGTCTGTGAGACTTTCAGGAAGAATTGCCATGCTTGGCACCAAAATCCAAGCTTCACACCATGTTTGGTGTAAACAACACGAAATGAGATTTGACTGCTACATGGAGCGGCTTTGGGATTTAAATTGAAATATGTTGAGATTTCGAAATTGGTATGTTTTCATTTTATCCCAAAACTGCATCCCTTCGGGGTTTATCATCTGACAACCCGCATCAGTGGAACCGCGACCATCTTTCCTCCTCCAAAATGGCAGGAGTCCATCATACTACTCTCTTATCGACATATATTGTAGAGATATATGATCTAGAGGCCTCTGCTGGATAACATATATGAAATGTATAATAATATAAACAACCATAAATATTTGATTCAGTAAATTAATAAGTGACGTTTGCAACACACAAACAAATCCAATTGAGTACACAATTTATGCTATAGTCTAATAAGCCTTAAAGAATACTGCATTATGCATTTTTCAGACAGTAGGTCTAGATGGAAAATGAGATACATTTGGATTATATGAATATTAAGCAACCTACTATTGAGAGCTAAATTAATTAAATGCTTGAGATTATAATATTGTAGAAAGTTGGCTGAGTCAATACAAACAAAAACAAATGGATGCCAAATATATGTTTTTAAAATGTTTGGCAATATATATAATTTAGAAGGTTAGAAACATGTGACAAGCTGCTGATATGTACATCTGTTAAAAGACCTTAATATAATCATCTAGACTAAATATGTTTATTTGTGTATTGACATAGTTGTATGTAAGGTAGTATATATGTGTATAAACCAAGTAAAATCCGGACGCTTTATGAGCCCCTGTACTGTCATCGTAACTACTTTTAAAATTCAAGAACGTTGTTGGCATCATTCCATATTTAGGTTACAATAACATTAATTCAACATAATTTTGTTATTGGTAGGAAAGTAATTTGTATTTTGAAATATGCATTATATGGTAGTATTTAGCATTGCTAAACCAGTACCATCTAAACCACATAACAACTTTCCAGTACAACGTGATGTTGAGTAATAAATGCTTTTGAAACTGTTGCAACGGGTTCGTAAATTGTATTTTGAAGAACTACAGCAAACTTATTTAAATAATATATATATATTCACAGGGGCGGATCCAGACTTTCAGGTTGGTGGTGGGGGGTGGTGGGGGCTCATTTTATTTTTTAAGTGTATTTTAGATGGGGCTCATAATTCCATCATAATATAAAATACATGTTTATATAACAAACATTTCAAATATTAT
>JAUTBQ010184759.1:0-10732 GCA_032361185.1 Lepetodrilus ovalis | reverse complement strand
TATTTTTAACAATCTCTTGCTGACGTCAAGCATAGATGACGTCATGTATACGTGACGTCACAATGCCACCTAAGAAAGTTTAGTTCATCGAAGTATGAACGCAATGATTTGGGATGACGTGGACCAATTGTCGGATTGACAATAGATTTATTTATTATAATATAAAGCTAAACTTGTACATAATGTTCGAATAAATTGCATGGGACAGTGTTCCTGACACCCCCGTAATCCGTAATGTTCCTGACACCCCAGCCAATGTTCTGATACCCCAGCCAATGTTGTAATGTTCCTGATAATCCAGTTGATCTAGATCTAGTACAGTAGGGACGGCTGTCGTCCACACCTTCATATGACTACCCGTAGGCCTAACTATAGTATGATATCGTGTATACCAGGTAATACTATAACTCAACAAATGAGAAGATCATAATGTGTCATAGTAAAGGAAATTTAACAGGGCCCCGAAGGGGAACGGTGTGTCTAGACGGTATGTTTGTCTCATGAGACCTGCGTTACATACAGTAACTCTCATAAGGCAACTTACCATGCATGTAGACTGGTGCTAAGAAAATAAGGCTGGTTCTAAGATTCTGCCACGTCCCATTTCCATAAGAGAACAACATGGTCCGTGTGAAATTTCGCATATAAATACTTACGCCTATATACATTCAGAATTAAATCCATAAACAAAATAATGGTTACGAAATACAAGCAGTAATACCTCACACACACACACACACACAAACACACACACACACACATACACACACACGCACGCACGCACGCGCACACACCACACACACACACACACACACACACACAACAAATGTATTACTAGGGACCTAACGGAGAGACGTAATGAGCGCTTCACTATAGTGCACACCAACACGTAATCTCCAATCTGTAGGAACTAACAGGTGCCGTATTATCATATTCCGAATGCACAAAGTCCGGATAAAACATACTCAAAGCATTATAGCAGTCCTACTCTTAACTAGATACCAAGGGTCAAGTTAATATTTCGTGTTATGGTTTATTCTGTCAAACAATGCGCCTCGTTACAACCATGCAGAGTCGAACAAAACTGGACGGTGACATTTGAGTTAATGTCATGAGATGACGTTATATAAATGGCATTGAATTAACCTGATTTGACGGACATGGCCGATATTCTATGTCACCTGTGTCACGTCAAGCTTGCATTTCACGAACTGGTCGTAGTATAGTCCAGGCCTAAATGGTGCACGCCATGCTTTTACTAGGAAGCGAAGTAAACCTCAATTTATACAAGCCTACAGTTACGACCATTTCGTGAAAGGCCACCGACCAGGCGTTGATAACTATCTCGAAAAATATTGGAGAATATTTTCATTTTGAAATTCAGATAAAGTATACTTGTTGTATATACATAATTGTGTAAGAAAATGTTAAATGAACACGATGATATATATATATATATATATATCATGATTAAAACGTAAGACCAGATTGTTCCATTTTATTTCCAAATGCTATTTCAAGGTAAGAGACATTATTGATGTGCTTGATGGCGAGTTATGGACATAGAATACTATTGAACTCAAATTTTAGTACTTCAGCTTTATACAATGGTCTATATTTATCTCCTAATTAAATTACTAGTATTTTTACGAAAACTAATAGGATTAATTATATGTATATGTAAAATGTCACAGCTGTAGACCACCACATTTTATAAACAAGTGTATGGAAAACTTCAATCGACATTTTCTAAAAACCAGCGTAATTGAGATAAATCAACCTGGTTTTCCGGTCACGATCCTATAGGTCTACAGTATATTGGCCAGAGTTAATACGATTATTAATTCTGCTCAGATGCTACAATATTGACCACTCCAGGAAATCGTGACATTTCTAATCTTTTATTTCGGTCCGTCCCTGCATCCAGGGAAAAATTTATGCATATCATTAATATTTTACGTATTAACAGTGTGATAATTCGATTGCCGTTGTACCACATGGGATTAGAAGACAATTATTTCTCGAGCTGTTAGTTAGTAATACATTTATATAGCTTTACGCTGTCTGGTATCTTATCAAAGATAAAAACACTATCACGTGATATACGATATAGATACTAGATCTAGTATATATATATTTCCGTCAATGGAATCTTCAAGAACTTGCAGACACATTGGCGGAAGAATCAATGGCACCACTTTCATTAAGCCAATTTCCAAAATTTGATGGAAAGTTCCCCCATAAAATATCTACCTGCCCTTAATTTATTTTGATGAGTATACTAATTATAGTGAGATGAAGACCCGGTGATTATTCTTACGATGGCGTAATGTTTGCGCGAGTTTTCCCTTAGATGTGAGCCAGGGTTACCGTGCAGTGCTAACGTAATTACCTCTTGTGTAAGAGGATGGCATTCATCATGTCTCACTAGTTATCCAGATTCTAAAGGTACATGTATATTACTTACTAAAATTTGTTATTTACTGATGCACATTTATCCCCAACACTCGATAGTTATCACATATTTCACATTTTATATGAATTAACCATTACGGAACATTAATTATCCTGTCTTTGAGGAATACGATCTATGAAGCAATTCAAAGAAAATCTAGTCATATCACTTTAAATTCTAAAAACCGTAGTCGTCCCACATCGAATTATATCCCTTTGCTTGTAATATTATTAAGCAAAAGGAAATATGACCACATTCAGGTGTACGACTGTTGGTTAATACACTATATTCAAACTATCGTGGTGTTACAGTGGAATTTTGTATATCATAAGGGGGAAAGGTATTTGGAAGTACTAACATGATTTTAGGTATGCCAAGTGAATGTACTTTGCATTTGTAGCTAATAATTAGTCCCAAATAACAATACATATATGTGATATACCTTTTACATGAATGGCACATCAAACCACTAAATATAAACGAAGGAAGACAAATTTAGATATTTCCCCTGTGCACTCTTATTGCAGTACCATGTAAGTAAAATATATTACGACAATATTCACGTTTTTACATCAAGTTTATATTGACGATTCTGTCAAAGCTGGACTTACAACATCTACTACATAGAGAGATGAAAATCGTTTGGGAGGTACACACTTGATTTAATGTATGTCAAGTGAACTTATTTGGAATCATAGCATATCTGTACCTGGTAATTGTATACCGTAATTACTCTAATAATTCGAACAGGTGAAAATAATTAATATGTAGATGTTCAAAATAATTTTTAAAATGAATTAAAGTAACATAACTCCAATTGTCTTTGGAATATCTAACTGCTAGATCGAATTCCCCCAATGTGGATTGGAGATACAAATTTGCTAAGTATCACAAATGAATGTAGTTTGCATTTATTACTCAAAATTAATACTTTATGCACTCACTGAAATCTGTGATTGTATGCCTTTAATGAATGAATGAATGAAAGTGCTTTATGTCGCAGCAAGAATATTTCACTTACACGTGACAAGTATGCCTTTAAAGGCATAATATCACAGATATTATTGGTCGTTTTGGACTAGTTCTTGGGTACAACTGCAAAGTACATTAACTTGGCATACATTAAATCATACCTTTACTTCCAAAAACCTTTCCACCTCTGTATGGTAGATGGAATATTCCACTATAATGTACAACTTCGCGATAGGTTGAGTTGAATGTAAAAACAAGCGATATGCATCTTGGCCTCTTATTATACACATGCAAAGGGAGATAACTGAAAAAACATTCAGTAATTATGAGTCCGTAACGTAATTCATATAAAATATGAAATTTGTGTTAACTATCGAGTGTTGGGGAATAAGTGCATCAGTAAAAAACAACTTTTGGGTGTACAAATCAATCGTAACTAGTCTCAGATAGAAATTTGTTTGTCTGTTATACAAGTCAGTCAGCTGTGATGGTAATCATATGCCTTTAAACTATAAACATAAAAGAAACTTTCTCAAAGGAGCGTCAATGAAAATGAAAACGAATAAAAGTCAAACTTGTTTTATTGGTCTTGGGCCATGGAATGATAACAGCATCATTGCATTCAAAAGTGACGAAGCAACCAGTAAACATACTGGTAAACATCCGTTCTATCACAACCAAGACTCCACTTTCATTTCAAATAATTACAAAGTAGATACATCCGATATATCACAATAATTCCAACATTGACCATTAATAAAACAATGTCTACACATTGTATAGAGAGTACGCAGAGTACGAGTTTCAGACTCAACTCAGAATTGTTTTAATAAAACGTTGTGTTCAGTCTCGGGCTATGACGTCACATGACGTTTTATGATTGATTGATTGATTGAATTATTGCTTTACATCGCAGCGGGAATATCTCACCCATAGGCGACGACTGACGTTTTATGAACAAAACTCCCGAGTTGAGCATGAAATCATACTCAAGAGAGTTTCGTAATCTCAGGGCCAGGGGTATATACTTATTCTGTTCAGGACTCAATTCATTGTGGTAGTTTCCCCTCAATATAACACCCTTCAATGCACCGTGGATTCAGATAAACCGTGGGGGTCAGCCATGGATCCCATTTCTATTTTTGTTACTTTCCAGATGGACAGCTAACCAATAAAACTATTTTCCCCCGATTAAAAATCTATCCAACGAAATATATCATACAATTACTGCTTATTTTAATATTGTGCCTACATTCGGAGTAACCTCCTTTTGCTTATGATTTAATTGTTGTGATTGGCCACAAATGATTCTATTTTTACCGCCAAAACTGCACATGTTTACGTCTAGATGCTTTACAAGGATACCACAATGAAGCGATTGGTTGATTTGGGGTTTAAAGTCACAATGAAGCGAGTCCTGAATGGAAACAAGTACCCCTGATACATGACTCTCAGTGAAAGATACGTTTACTAGTATCTTCAAAAGATGGACTATCTAATAAGTAGGCATAAAATCATATACATCTCGTGATCTGGACATAGACTTGTACACTGGTTTCACCTTAAACTGGGATTGTATAGACTATCACATTCATCAATGAAGTTAAATTCGCTATCTTCAATGCGGTTCAAATTTTTATAAGGAAATCAAAGAATTTTTACGGTAACATAATAAATCTACCAGTTAAGAACTGAAAAACATGTATTGATGTCATGAAACATTACTGAAGATTCTTTTAAATGATTAAAATTAAAGATAGGTTCCACCTCATAATGATGGAATCCAGACATGAAATCATAAGGATGTAGAAATTGGTGAGAATCTCTCGATTATTAAGCGAGCGTAACCACAAAATAGTCACAATTGCATAGGCACTATAGCGGACATATATACATACAATCACAATGTCTAATAATAATAAAAGCAATAATAGATGCATTAGAACATGTTTTCTCTGCTTGCATACCAAACTTGTTCAGAAGTACAAAAATAGGTAATGTAACCACTGCATCTACACACCAGGGTATCATTTCTCGAAGCTCTTATATTTACAGCGAGACCATAAGCACTCTCGTAGCAATATCTTGTTTGGGCACTTATGAGAGCGCGATGGATATCAGAGCTTGGTGAAAGACATCCTCTCACCCGAGAGGTACCCGTTACATTAGCACTGCACAGTACGGTACCCCTGGCTCACTTCTATGGAAAAAAATGCCAACCAATGAGATAATTTTCCAGATGAAAATGCCGTAAAAATCTATCCAATGAAACAGATGTTACCATTGTTCTATTTATAGCTCCTGTAGACTGCACGAGTTTTCCCATAGATGTGAGCCAAGGGTACCGTGCAGTGCTAATGTAATAAGTACCTCTGGGGTGCAAGGATGGGTGCAACGATTCCCAGACAAACTTGGTCAGGAAACTACATGAGCAGGTGAAATGTTTCGTAGCTAAATATCACAGGCGGCTGTTGTATAATAGTAAATTGGTAAAGCAGAATACACTAGCAGTATGCTGTAGTACTTCCATGATACATATTTAGTCATAGCTAAGGATATGATCCACTGCCACTGAATACATTCATAAGGTTGTCCAATATCATTCAAATGTATCAAAAGGAGTGAGTGATTATGAAGTTTAACTTCGCTGTGGGAATCTTTCACCCATTTGTGACTATGTATCAAAAGGAATTCATGATTAAACATGACTAAACAAGTGGGAATATCGTTTCTAAAGGTTTGTCCTTAATTCAAATATTTAGTCTCATCTATGTTATACTTCAAATAGAATTTTTAAAAAAACTAAAAAAAAACTAAGTCTCTAAATATAAAAAACAGATTATAAAATAAAAAACAAATAAAAAAGATCCAAGGATACTGAAGCATCCAAAAGCAAACTGGGAAACATTGTACTGTATATGTTATACTAAGGAAAACCACTGTAAAATAGAAGTTAATTTGAGAAACACCGAACAGATTTTGATCAGATGCAGACTACTGTAGTAATATCAAATTCAAATCATGCTGGGGAACAAAAACACCCACTCATCTGCAACATTCTATTTGTAATCATTAGATTAGCAACATGTTATGGGGCACATTTAATTGTTTAGCAAGTTAATGCTTGAAATAGTCAACATTAAACGTCAAATACCATGGTGTGGCTACCTAATGGACACACGACCAAAGGGTTTGTATAGACGGCAAGTCTGCCTCACAAGAACTGCAAAGATTCTGCCAAGTCATACTTCCATAAGACAAACATCGTGTGAAATTGTGAAGTCTGTGCGAAAACACTGAAGTGGCAGAATCTTAGCACCGTCTACACAGAAAGTTGTCCAATGCGACGGTTAATAAACGCAGGTCTCACGAGACGAGGCTTTGCGTCTAGTAACCATGGTAACTCCATGAAGGTCTCTAGTACAGGTAGTATCATGCTGATGTTATTGTGCGATGTAAGTAATCTATCGGACCTCAAAACCCCATGTCATTTACACTTGAATGACTAAATTAAACTATGAATACAATATTTGTTGGACATATTTGTAGGTCCTGTCATATATCTCTAACCCTCTTTTGGAATTAATCATAAAACAAAATAAAATAGAAATTGGAATATGGGCCGATAGCCGCATTCAAAAATATTTCACATATGGGAAATTGTGTTTTCAGTAGAAACCGCCTGGATCCTGGGACCGCATGTCACAACCAGGTTTCTGAGCAGCCAAATCTGTGGATCCACCGATGATTCTCATCTCAGTATACTAGAATTAGTGGGGCTGTTCTTTTTGCCAGTGACCGAGCCGAACTGGCAACCGGTTGACACTGGTGACCCTGACAAACAATTTCTTACCCATGATTGCACGTTCTGAGCCGCCGACACGCACCTGTTTTGTCGCTTACGAGAGACCAGCAAGCAACCACTTGTGATATAGCTTGTTCCAAACATTGGGCAAATCGAGCGCGTTTTCAGGGTCATCAGGGCCAACTGGCTACCGGTTTCGGCTCACCTGCTGACAAAAAAAACTTCCCCAGTGTATCACAGATTGTCAGCTTAAGGCAGAGAACTGTATTTACTATTTTACCATTGGCTGGAACTGACAATCGGAGGTTGCACTGCACAACAAGTATGGCAATGAGTACCCACCTTGTATCGTGATGTACCACATTAAGAAAGGCAACCTCCATGGTCATTGATGCCAGTGGCTTTGGATCAGTTCGAACTGACACATGTTCCCGGTTCTGATCAACTGCTACCCACTTGAAGCCAGTGTCCTTGGATGGGATCGAACTCTGAACACACTCCAAGGTTTGATAAACTGCTACCAACTTGAAGCCAGTGTCCTTGCATCGGTTTGAACTCGGAACACGCTCCAAGGTTTGATAAACTGCTAACCATTTGATGCCAGCGTCCTTGGATGGGTTCGAACAATTTGGGACAAGCATTATCTAACTGTATTTGCCTCATTACATGAGTATTAGATCACACCAAATCATCACGGTCCAACACATTGCTATACATTTTATGTCATTGCCTCTGGGCAGTTCTTGTTTCCTTCAGTATGGGTGTAGGGGAAATGGTCAAGTTGAACATTACTGAACACAAATGAACATCAATTCAATACAATCACATCACATACAATATTCAGTTTTCATTATGACATTCAACACAATGCTTGACATACGTGATCTACATGATCTAGGAGGGTTAATCATGTTATGAAATAATATAAAAATATTTGTTAAATGTCAAAATATATAACTATGATTATTTACATGAATCCAAGCATACTTCTAAAGCTTGATAACTATGCTCTTGAAACATGCTTACATATCATCTTGCTTAGTTACTAGCATCTGTTACCATACCAGGGCTCAACAGTAAGGACTGTCCGCCTGTCCGGGACAGGTACGTTTCACTGGCGGACAGGTGAATTAGCCCAGATTAACAAGTCTTTTACCTACAGTTACATGTCCGATAGGGCACAGGGACAGGTGCCTCAAAAAGTTAATGTCGAGCCCTGCAAGCCGTGGTATAAGTGAAAGAATCTTGAAAGCGGGTTTAAACCCCAATTAAAAAAATATATCTTCATGTTAATATATATATGTGGGCCACAATTTGCTAATTCTTCAAATTTATGGAAAGTGATTATCATAATTATAATGATAATTTATGAGAATGATACTCATTACCTGATCAATACTTATAGTTTGGCATGAAATGCATCAACACCCTTATTGTAGACTTGACAGATTATCCCAGTATTTTGGTTAACATGGTTAACGGTTAAGTAAGACAAAATAAAAAAATGGAGTATATTTTTGTTTTGTTTTTCATTCCATAAAGTATTTACCGGTACTGTGATACTCTACCAAGGTATCGATGCATTTCATGTCAAATTTGATCAGAGGTTCAAAATGGCTGACACATGGTTTCAGTCAAGTCTTGAATTTTTTTTATTTTTTATAATGTCCCCTTGAATGATACGCATGCCCGCATGGAATGTCTTTTTTTGGGGGTAAAACGTGTCTGTTATACATGGGAAAATACGCGATATTCATTGCAGTACTGCTTTAGCAACTTCCCACAAAGCCATGCTCTCTGCCATGACCATGGCTGATGGTCAGGTTGTAAGGTCTAATGGAACCGTAACTTCAAACTTATCCACATGACTACACCATTGCTGAGGGATGATTTTAAAACAATGTTTTTTTTTTGTTTATTTATTTATTTAAAAAAACCTTTTATTCACGAAGGTAGGAGTTAAGGTACGCTGTTTCATGCAGGAGGGCACTGGCCTCAAGATAACGAAACTTTTCGAGTACCAGTTCATGACCAAGCTCAAATTTTGTAAGGGGATTTATGGACAAAAACATTATGGTAAGCATAAAATTGCATTCAAAGTTTCGCAATCTCTGGGCCAGATGTCGGAATCTGACACTGTTTAAATACATGCATGGGAAAGTTTTCCACACCTACTTAAAATGTAATCCCGTTAACCTTAGATGAACTTTCTCCTGGTGGTCAAATTTTACTCAAACTGATAACCATGATAACAGGACGTTGACTCAGCAGACATACATTGTTAACCTGGAGAATTGGGCAGGTCATCGGTCAGTGTTAGACTAGCTGGTCAGACCGACCATATCATCGGCTATAACCTATAACTGACCACCACATGAATTGACTGATGACCACCACACCACATTGTTATCCAGCAAGGCTGTGGACTCAAGATCGTGATAAAAGGAAGGAAGAATTCATGTGAACAAAAGAAGTGTCATTGTTAGATGGGAGTCTGGAATACCATAGATATGCAGAAAATGAATCGTATTTTATGTTTCAGTATGGTATATGAACATGTAGAAAGAATACCATGTATGTTTCTACATGATGCATATTATTTCTGTATTTATTTTTGCAATTGGGTTTAATTGATACTTTTAACATGTTCACCATGTTCATCCGACTGAACTGATAATTGAGGTTTTTTTAAAACTGAATAATTTAACCTTATCCATGCTGGAGATAACTGTGGAAACCCTAAAATAAACACTTGTATGTGCCTAATCCAGCAGGGAGAGGGTTAATTAATACAGTGGGTTTTTTTTCATCATCATTCTTGCTTTGATGGTAATCAATGTTTGTGAGTAGTTGCTAACATTTTGCATTATGTGCTTTGATAAATACTAGTTTATTTCTGTACCGTAATAAAGGCCAATGGCCCATGTACAAAATAAGTTCACAATATTAACTTGTGACAAGAGATCTACATCAATGTTTGTAATTCACGAAGCAATCATGCGTGTTTCATGAATTTACACCAGTTTGTAATTACATGTACAGTTGTTGTTGACAATAAACAATCAAATTTAACTAAGTTTGGGTGATTTAGATAATACAATGGCAAATAAGTATAAGAACAACACAGATCAACCTTCATCTGCTGGTTAGTAATTATTATTTGACCTCCAGTATTGCAGTATATACATGTACACATGGAATCTGCGGTAATCCATACCAATTTACCATTGTACCTCACCATCATCATGTAGGTCTTGTGGGATGTGTGTAAGTACAGTACTAACACTATTACCATGATTACTACTACTACTACCACCCGGTACTAGGGGGCAGGATGTAGCGCAGTGGTAGAACGTTGGACTTCGGAGCAAAAGGGACCTAGTTCAAATCCCGCCCCACAGGGGCCCGGCATCAATTTCGCAAAAGTTACATTTCTGACGCGATATTGGTAGGATGCACTGTCTGTAGAGTGGCACTACAGTTATCATCCTTGGTCTGTC
>JAUTBQ010184748.1:0-10732 GCA_032361185.1 Lepetodrilus ovalis | reverse complement strand
CTCTCTCTCTCTCTCTCTCTCTCTCTCTCTCTCTCTCTCTCTCTCTCTCTCTCTCTCTCTCTCTTTATCTCTCTCTCACCCTCTCGCTCGCTCTCTCACACACACACACACTCACACAATACGTCCCCTCCCCCATTAGAATTCCTCTAGTAACATAAGATAATAAACACAAATAAGAGCTTCATTGCCTATGAAACTAGGTGAGTTTTTCAGGTCCTGGAAATTATTAGTATTATTTGGTAACATTTATGAAAACTGTTGAGCCATGCTTGGTTTGCCATGGCTGAATTCGCGCTCGAGTGGAAACTTTGTAAGCGTTGTTTTGTACCTCAGAAAATACATTAATAGTTTCCATATTATCCTCCGTCGTTGTGAATGTTATACATCATATTGACGACAAATTTACCCATATTAAATATGTATTACCAAGATAAGTTATAGAGATAGAACTCTTTAATACGTGTATGTATTAAAACTTTCAAAGATGCACATCAAAGACTTATTTCCTATGGAAATTTGTCGCACACTGAATGACATTTCTAGCACACTTGAAGGGGGTTGTGCGATGTTTCCTTTCAATGGAGATGCCAGGTGTCGAACTTCAATAATAAAGACTAGACACTTACAGTGCACTATCACTATAATAATTATGATAGTGTACGTATTAACGTCCAATCGTTCCTATTTTAACACTGGCAGATTTCCTATCACTGATGAAGCTTAGTTACGTCACTCAGTTAGGTAGGAAAACGATCTTGCCACTTCAAAAACGTAATTGATCTAATAATTGATTTTCAATTGCCATGTTGAAAATGGCACATATCTATCCTGCTCTAAATCTAATTTTGTTCCTATTTATTTCTTTCTCATATTTTAGACTGAAAACAATAAATGTAAGCTAATTGCATTTGTGGATGTTTGTTTTAACCGTATATGTTCACGGTCCTGTCAAGTAAGAGAATATCAATAATAATAATTATACTACTACTACTAATAATAATAATAATAATAATAATAATAATAATAATAATAATAATAGTACTACTACTAATAATAATAATAATAATAATTTATTTACTTATTAACTTTACCTTAAGAATATTTGATTCCTTGATAATTCCTTACGATATTTAACTAAGCCAATAAAATCAACTTACTCGTTTTACAAAGACTTTAGCATCGATTCGATAACCTGCATCAAGGTTCCTTTGGTATTCTATTGTCAGTGAAAATCTCCAAACGCCTTCATTTCCCACGCGTCTGAGAGTTATCCCCCCTTAGAGTGTTATTACAGTATTTCATAACAATCATTTACTGCTGCTCCCCTATAACTAGGCTTCCACCGCAGAAAGTGTGGTCAGTTACTTCATTAAGCCTCGTGCTACTCTTGTCCTAGGATAAGCTACTATGGTTTCTTCACAAGTTTTAAACTGGCGGTACATTTGAAGATAAGGAGCTTAGTTGCTTTAGTTCTCTAAGAAGAGATTTACTTCATACTCAACGATTAACCATTAAATTGACCTAAGATAATTCGTCCTCTCCACTGCCATAATTAAGCCGCCTTTCCAAAAACTAATGTCTTCTCCCGGCCTCTAGCGGCACTTGACGTCAACAATGCAAGTGGAGGTAACTCGCGTGGCATTGTTTAAGGTTATCGATGCGCACTTGATTTTGACAATGCACGGTACTAGCGGGAGCTCGTTTGCTAGCACTCAAGAGGCGTTTAGTGATCTTGAAACGATTAGTCCTCGCTTTAACACACCTGGATTGAGTTAGAGATATAGGTGATGCTTCAGCTTGTTCTATCTGGAACTAATATTATGACAAATTATTACACAGAAGTGCACTTGAGAGTGACCTAATCACCAACGAGAATTAAATAAGTCCGCGTATATCTTATGTATCGGTGTATCGGTGTGTTCGGGTCAGTATATTATGTAGACAAATAATTGAATTCATCTTAAGACTTCAAAGTGGAAGTTGCGAATTGAGTATGCTTCACTTTGTGTAGGATAAGGTTTGGATTACATGGATTGGGGTTTGTCTCTTTGCTGATCCACAGAAAAATACCTAAGATGTGGTATTTTGAGTAATTAATTATATTTATTTATTTATTCGTTTCAGATTATCGCTGTAGTCTGGATACTGTTGCAAGAAAGTCAGTGAGTATTTTGTTTGTACTTGTTTAGTTTAAAGATATTTTATTCACAATGGAAAAGGATTGGACACACGTTATACCAACCTAGAAAATGTCCGCTCCAGAGTATTTACATACTATTCAATTCAATAATATAACATAACACAAAAGAAGAGAGAATAGGAAAAAGAAATGAAAAGGTATTTAAAATGTTTAGGTAAAACGTTTGGTCTTTTTAATATTCGCTGTATTTGTATTTTGTTCATACAAGATTCCGAGAAATATATATACGACATTATTGTCATGGTTATTAATGTAATTTCCTCAAAATGCTTTCGGCGGCAAGTATAAGTTCATATAGAAAATACGGGTGGTATCCTATTAACGTTTATTATTGTCCTCAATGTTATAAAGCATGTGGAGTCATGTTTTCGTATATTAAGTGTTGTATCGTTTCAGTGGCGTTAATTAGGATTCGTGTCACAGTACACGTGTTATTATTAATGCCATGATACTCATTTATTATAATTTATTACATGGTCCTACACGTTGTATTACTTACTATTTATGACACGGTATTCGTGTGTTATCATACATGCAATTGTACCGGTACTCGTCTTGTAATTGTTATCATGTATGATTCTTGTGCTATCGCCCACGTCACGGTACTTGTTGATGACCAGTTATGGCTTATGCCACGGTATTCGTGCCAGGGGCATCGTGTGTTAGTATCCATGACAGTATTCATGTGTCATGTATGATGACACGGTGCTATTGTTTACGGCACGGTAGCCGTTAGACAAAGTAGCTTCGTCTCCATAATGCTTCTGCTATCCGCTATATGGAGACGTCGATATAGCGTAATACATATGGTGCGATAGACGTCTGGATTTCTGGACTAGGTATAGCCGTGTGTCATGGTACTCGTGATGTCATTCATGGAATTTGCACGCGTGTTATAATGTATGCCATCGTGATCTATTTCTGTAGTTAGCATAATGTCACAGTTCTCGTGTTACCATTTATGGCGGAGTACTGGTATGTTATCATAAATGTCACGGTACTTTTAGCTTAGCCTTTTTGACTTGGTACTCGCGTTATCATTCACAACACGGTACCCGCATGTTATCATACGTTCTAGGATAAACACGATACCTATAATGGTAAGACATCTATTTACACTCATCAGCTGGTCATGCAATGCCAATGGTGAAGCAAAATTTAATATTTGTCAATTGACCTGTGGGGGTCGGGTGTGAAGCTAAGGGATTTTTATTATACGTCAATTGATTGTACGTTTTTCCAGTGAGATGTGTTTCTATAAATGTTTACGACATTACAGGAATGTTAGTTTATGTTTATGTCTTCACACCCCCTACTTACATGCATAGTTTACCATTATATATTCCAGGGTATATATCACATAAATGCCACACATTCTTATAGACATACCGCTATAAATTCCTTAATTAATTGTTCGGCACTGCCATTGTAATTAACAATACAAATAGCTGAAATTCGTGCATAGTTTATGTATACTATTTAGTAGCATTCTTTGCCATGCAGGGGTCTGGGTACCCAGGAATACCCGCCCTACACCCCCGTATAAAAACACAAAAACGCATTGTTGACAGCCATGTCTATTTCTTCTCGACTTGCGATCGTTGCCATCAATCATTTGTGCGTGTCAATGAGTACCCGATTATTTGTGATGATCGGAACG
Organism: Lepetodrilus ovalis; assembly: GCA_032361185.1. Taxonomy (NCBI): domain Eukaryota; kingdom Metazoa; phylum Mollusca; class Gastropoda; order Lepetellida; family Lepetodrilidae; genus Lepetodrilus; species Lepetodrilus ovalis. Next base: position 6,872 of record JAUTBQ010184748.1, on the reverse strand, counting down.
TACTTCCTAGCTCGCGTACAATAACAAAATAAAGGTTTTTTTATTGCTCGCAACCCCAGTACCTCGTTCGAATTTGTGTCATTTTTCTGATTTAGCTATAATCATTATTCCAACGCTTTGATCGCAGAGGCAGCGATATATCTACCAAGATCCTGTTTTCCTTGTCACATTCCATCCAATGTTGGAGCCTTTTTTCCCATAAGTTTTCAAAGCATCTGTCGTCTGTCGCTGGTATTCTATGAGCAGACGATACGTCTCTGGGACCAGTGGCAGACGATCTTTTGTCAGACCACAACACCAGTCGGACTGTCAACACTGTGTGTATTGAAGATGAAACGGGCTCGTGACGCCAGTCGCACTGTCCCTAAGTCACGTTGTATAAAGCAAGCACTCCAACCGCAGACGACACATAGAATTCACAGTGTTCGCGCAGACAAGTGCCAATGCTCGTGCCTCAGTAGAAGTCAAGTTGGGGCAAATCTAACCCTTTTATTTCGCGGACTCTCCTTCTCTCGGAGGTGAGATAGGACCATGCCCGTCACCTAAGACCCCTAAAATAAAACCCACAACAAGCGCCAGCCACTGCAAAACCTAGAACAGAAAACAAATTATTTCCTTCCTCCTACAATATCAGGCTAGAATGAAACGTCGCCTTCCCCCGATCCCAGTTAAGGGGATAAACCCGAAAAGGAAGGTGCGATATTTCAAAGGTTCGAGTGTGAAAAATATCAAATCAAGTCATGAAATAACAATTACGCTGATTTGTCGCTTATCAATAGGGTAGGGGTTTGGGATGGAGATAGTGAGTCTTGGTCTATGGGTAGTCTATGAGACGGGCGATTCTCCTAACGAGGCGAGGAGATAAGGCCACAGTAAGGGGTAAGAATCTAGAAGGAGGTTCTAAGGACTAGCCATCCCTTACCCCCGGGCCAATGGTTTCCCGGATCCCGCTGGGTAATTCGGCGACATTAAAGACGTCATCCTGGATGCATTATTTGAGTATTAAGACCACTAATTAGAACTTTAGATCAACTTGGGAAACTCGACCCCACAACTCAGGCTTTCACTTCCTTCGTTTGATTCTCAGCTCGGAGCTGTGAGGAGTTTTCCCACACATTTTTCGTTGTTGTATTAGTCAGCGGCGGGCTAAACAGCTTTCGGGGTATTGTTGTTGTTCCTGCATCCTTCCGAGGACGTGACGTAACAGGGAGACACACAGCATCAACGGGAAACCGATGGATTCTTAAAATGATTGCCGTTCGGTACTGATAATGCCATCTGTGGCTTAACCGTCAAATTCCTGGCTGAGAAGGTGAAGAACAAAATACCTCTGAAGATAGAAACCCGATACATTTTTAGAAGTTTGATGTTGTTCTTTGAATTTCTGATCTCTTTTCTCAAGTCGAAGCCTGAGGTTAAACTGTGACATTTCCATGCAATGGTTACGGAAAGATTATCCACTTAAACTCAAATTACCGACGGTATTTGGATATTATAAACGGCATTTTCTGCTTTTATTATAGCGGGGCTTTTTTTTCATAATCAAGTGTGGCTGACTAGCTACCATAATGTTATCGGTAAATTGCGGTAATTTATGTACAGACGGTGTTTATTTAACATGCCTCTTCGTGGTGTTCTCAGAAGTTTCTTTCTGAAATGTACGTGATTATGTAACAAACACCGTAACAACCCACCAATTTTCGTATACCGTTTCCAAGCATGTTCAAGAGTCACGCGGTCTATTGAATTTTGCTATTTCTCGTCCGGATACTCTTGGAATTGTCATTATTTTCAATAATTTTATGTTTGTTTTCTTGAGTTAAATTTCTGCCATAATTTTCTATCAATTGAGTTTTCATTCATTCTACAGTGTATTATGTCTTGTCATTGTAGTTTTACTTCCGAGTAATTACTATTCGAATAAGCCATGTGTATTCAGATAATATAGCATTTGATTCCATAACCTAATAATTATAGTACTTATATATGTGACAGAAAGTTCTCTGAGTAAATATATCTACAGATAATGATTTAGCTGAATTCCATACTACTAATTAACTCTATGAGATAGGAACAGATGTATATGCCTGTAGCTTCCCTGCAAACTACGTAAAATTCTACTTTTACTTCAAAGTCACGTCAATAATCAATTCACTTTATCCAAAAGCTGACGATCGCAGACATGTTCATTGATTTATCTACACCCTGTGCCTGCTTTGATAATTATCAACCTCAAATTAAGTTTTCCTATATAGAAAACTGCAAATCATGCATAAAATTAATAATCTATACAAGTAATTAGCAAAGAAAAGCAGTAAACATTTTGAATAAAGAAAGATAAATTAATTTGAAAAGTGTAGTCGTTGTGTACAATTGTATGTAATTATGCAATATGATATCTAATAAAAATGTGACTATTACCATATTAGTTCAAGTTAGCAAATAATTATGTCAAAACCTGCCTATGTTTATGTACATAAAGCTATCTACTGCTGTAATGTATACTTACTTTCTCTGCAAAACTATGTTTGATCCTACAGAATGCATTTCTATAGTTTTCTCCTTTTTTCTACATAGCCGAATCTACGCAGCCCTATCCCCCCCCCCCCCCACCCTACCTCACCCCACGCCACCTCACCCCACACAAACCACCCATCCTAACGACCACCTCCTCCGCGAATTCCTCAATAAAAATAATAATATACACTACGATCTCATATTTCTGCTCCCGTCATTCAAATTCCTGTATCCGTCTATAGTTTACATAGATATTTATGTTCAAAAGGCAGTGTTTTGATCCACTGAAATAACCCATACCACCACCACTCGTGTCCTACGTGTGTCTACTGTTGGAGTATATAAATGTAATGTTGACATATACGTCTTACAAACCCTCGTGCCTTTTACATTTTGGCTGAAAGCGTGTTTGGTAATAGTACTGCCAATACCAGCCTACAGCGAAATCTCACAAACCTTGGTATGTCGCGTGGAAGGTGTAAGGCAAACCTACGTATTGCCGCTTATTTCGTACGACGAAGTCTGTGTTATCCCCCAGAAACGACGACAGTACCATAGGAATGCGACGAGTACTTAACCCAGGTTCTAGGACAATGCGTCGACACTTACTCGATACTCGAGGCGTTAGCGAGGTGTGCAGAGACAAGCCAGTATATTGCAAAGGACACGGTGTAGTTGTTACTATTCGCTGGTCATTATTTATCCTGTGGTGCCACAATACGACACGGGAATAATAAAATAGAAATCAGGGGAGAGGACCTTCTCGTGCTGCGTGCTTCAGAGGAACAGCGAGACAAAACGTCATGGCGCGTCGTGTTTGCACAGGTTGTACAGAACCTGAACTCAACACCTCTTCAATTGAGACGTTTGTTTGCCAACCTGTGGATTTGATTATCAGATGATTGACTTTAAAGTTTACCGAAGTAATTAACGGAAGAACGGATACGTTAGATGGTAGCAAAACAGAGCGAATCTATCGAAAGCAAAACCACTTGATCTTTGCGAAAGGAAAAACCTACGGGTCTGAGGCAGTAGATGGATCAGATGGTAGTTGATGCCAGATTGCAGATGCGCTACCGGAAGTAGAGCTAGTGTATGAATATAGACGGAAGTAGAGTCAGTGTAGGCGCGTGTAGGCCGTCTCATATCCTATTGCTAAGTTCACGTCATCCTATATCGGATGAAAGTGCTGCTTGTTTACGAAATGTTCACTCGTGTTGGCACGTCGGTTTCCGTAACAGGTTTATAAGATTGGAGACTCGCGTGTTGCGAAGAGAGACACATGTGATGTGGTTGACCTCGAAATAATTATTTAAGACGGAGTTAATTGTTCTTAATACGTTCATCTCGGTTTCTTTCCTGCTGATGTTGATTTTGAGTGATTGAACAAGAAATACAATAATATGAACGGAATTCCTATGCCTCTCCATGTTTCAGCGATATCCCGTGAAAAATATACCTAACAAAATTAATTAAGAGCCAGTAGCCTTTTTTGTACATATGAATTTAGCTTTATATTACTTTTAAAATAAGGAATTTCATAAGTGTCGACGATGCTTTTCAAGAACATGCAGATACATTGACGGAAGAACGGCGCCAAATTCCTCATGCTGAAATCCAAAATGTAATCGAAATCTTCCCCACAAAGTAACTACCAACCATTAATTAATTGTGTTGAGTATAATATGTTCCACACTAATGGTAATTTTTTCTACAGGTTATTATATTCTTATTGTAACTATGGTCAATATGAATGTTATAATAGCTGTTTTAGACGAATCGGCAAATATTATTGAATGAAACTATTGATTCATTACTAGACTAGACTAATCCAACATAGAAAATGTGTGTCATGTAGTAGTTTGAAGATACGTGTTACTCTCATATAGTAAACAGCTACAAGACTGATATTAGAACACTACAATATTAGGATGATGTACTTGTAATGTTATTGCAAACACCCCCAACAGAGTCCTGTACATTTCTGGATACATTTAGTTCACCAATGATTGGTCAGGGGAATCGAATGTAATAATTTGTTTTGCATATGTATATTTCATTCTATTATTTAAAAAAATATGAAGCAAACATTATTAAAGCTATTTGCTTTGATAATACTTGCTTCATATGTTTAAAGAATAGATTATTAAAAATCAATGTTTTTGCATAAATGTACACAATATATTTTACGAGTTTGACGACCTCTTTATTCATCATTTTTCATTTTAGAGTTATCACAGCTGCATCGCATTGGAGGTTAAGGTCATTTGTATTTATATGTATCGAACTATATATAAAGGAACATTTAATATTATATTATTACGAGCCATAGAGAATTGTACAGCAATTTTCAAATGAATAGAACTAGTTTTAAATAAATATACACCACATGTATGATGCATTCTATATTAACAGCATGTGACACCACGTGAAAAGAAATATTATAATTATGTTGAGATATTTGTTTATTAGATAACTTTCATAAAAACGTAACACATGTCGGACATAATAAAACTAAAATAAACATCAATTAATATTATGTTTCAATTTATCTTTAGATAGGTACTAGGTATTATCATGGAATTGTAATCCATGTACTAGTATTTCTTTTTATATCATGAGTGTATGCTTGTATGCGTAATAACGCAAAGAATAATTTAACACTTTGACAGTATTTTGGCAGATTTTTAGAAACACCATGTTTCGAACATAGGTGCAGATATGGGTGTTTTTCTTGATAGAAATAATAAGGACATATGTCCACTATTGAAAGATAATATATTATTACAAAGATGCTTTAACAAAATACGTTTAGATACTTGGGATCGCACGGTCCCAGTTCATTTTCACCTTTCAAACAATTCCGTTCGACTAGAAGTATTTTGAATTCGGAGTTGAAGAACATGGAGTTAAACGCTGTGCGTGGAGATCTGGCACCACACAGAACATGATGTTCTGGCACCACACGGCATGATGTCCTCGCACCACACTGACCATGAGTCTGTAATACAATGCCATATTCATTCTTTCATTCATGTTAAATTTCAATGTTGCATAATGCAATTAAAGGAACATTATATATTTAAATATATGACCAATTAAATTTGGAAAAATAGAAAATAATCTAACTTGCAATTTGTAATTATTTCACCGTTTTATTAATATTGCAAAACAGTGGCTACAGTTAAGAATCTATATGCATATGTTAATAAATATTAATGAGTACTTCTTAATTAAGAATAATACTGATTGTCAGCCTATCTGCACACGCCCAATAAAACTTCAGTACATGTTGTAAATGCACACATGTCGTTAGTACCTCTAGATCGTAATCGTTGTAACTGTACCCCACGATAACTGCATCATTTAATGCAAATTGATATACTTCATCGTAATTTGGTATTACCGGTTTTATCTCGTCATCCCAAACAGTGGATCTCGTTAAGATACGGCAGTGGTTTTAACAACTGCACCTAGTTTAACTATCGTAACAATGTTCCTAGTTTTTCAAACAGCGACAGATTCAAATTTCAACGAGGACAGCACATTACACATCATACGGTAAAGGGACAGATATGCACATAAACCTAGTGAGCTTCATGTGAAGCATTGTTCATATGACAAGTTGCGTTAAATGCGATGTTTCCAACTGATTTTGTAGCCCAATATCAGAACAATGAGGTCGGCGGGGTTTGCATGCTGGAAGACACTACCATATATGGTCAATGGAATGATGGGCGTGTACTTGGGTGTGTTTATTATAATGGTAAAGAAAATGCGTATTAATTACATGATTTTGAGTGGCATCTGTCATCGTATCTATCGATGTTTCACAGTCCAAAACAATAATCAGTGTATTACGACTATCAAGCTGTGAATGTGACATTACGTGTACATGAATTGCTTTTGTTATCTGCAGTTGCATTACTTTAATAAGCATATACTTTGATAATTATGTGTGTAAAGGTTACACGAATGTTCATATGCTGACATCGGATCTGCACTTCTGTTTGGTTGAATAGTGGGGCTGCTTCGTGATTGTAGTTGGGAATATGTATACGTGAATCACGAGATGATCTGCCAAACATTTTATATAATATACCAATAACTTAAATTGCCAAAATTAATATCAAGCGTAGTTTGCATATATAGGACATATTTCATTGACGTTTCTGTTCGTTGATTACTTATATAATTGAATTGTAATGCATAATAGCGCCTCATTCAAGGATTTATATCTAAGATATAACCGGAATGTATATATATATATATATATATATATATATATATATATATATCCTTTCTCATGTTCGTGTCCTACCTTTTCTGTTTCTTTCCTTCTCTCTCTCCATCTT
>JAUTBQ010184737.1:0-10733 GCA_032361185.1 Lepetodrilus ovalis | reverse complement strand
GAGAGAGAGAGAGAGAGAGAGAGAGAGAGAGAGAGAGAGAGAGAGAGAGAGAGAGAGAGAGAGAGAGAGAGAAGACGCGTGGTATTACAATTTATAGGAACGACTGAGCTGATGGACAGCTCCCTGTTAGGAGACACTTACAGTTACATATAGTTCCAATAATCTGATTGTAAAATTAGGTCTCAGCAACATAAATATAAAAGATTATTGGTATGATTGTAGTCTGTTGTAAACACGGACACAATTGAAATTAACACATGCATTTAGAAAATAGTTTCTGTATTTCAAACATAACAAATACACATGTAAAGAAATTCGCAGACATTCTGAACTGTCCCTTCTAGTTATCCGTAGGTGATTGGGTTCTGGTAGTACCCATTGTTGTAGCCACTGTTGTAGCCATTGTTGTAGCCATTGTTGTAGTAGGGACCGCCTCCCATCACACCTCCCATGTTGTAGCCGGATCCGTACACGTTGTAGCCGTTACCTGATACCCCGGGCTGCATCATGTTGTTTCCCGAATACACGTGTGCGACTTTGCGCGTGACCGTGTGCAGGTGATTTCCGTGGGGGATCTGTCGGACCTCGGTGTCCACGTGATCAATTCCAATTCCTCCGCTCACTCGCATTTCCGGTCCCTGGTTGATGCCGTGATGGGGGTTGACACGTGACGACACTAAATGATCATGGCCAGGCGCGGGCCGGAAGTTTGGTCGCATGTATTGCGCACGTCTGTGATAGTTGCCGGAAGTAAGTCCAATAAGCATCAGAGAGACGAGGGACATGATGGAAGTGTTCATGGCGGACCTATGGACAAAATACAGTTATTTGTAGTGTTATGTTATATATGAGCGCGTATCTGTTCTTGTTGTCAAAACTGATACAAATATGAGTTAAAATCGGAGCAATATAGTACTGCTAGATGTATAGTACCGCTAGATGTGAGATATCTATTTGATTTTCGACGTATGGTTTGCGATGTTGTTTTCCATATTTTCCAGGTTTGTTGTTTAAATTGACATTAAACATGGGTAAAATGTAGTAACCTGCTTTAGAAAAGCCACGTCTAGAAAGGGTTGGAGGATTGGTTCGAACTGAACCTGACCACCACCAAAAAAAATAAAACTTACTGATTCAGGTGTTATGCAGTGTTCTAGTAGGGTGTTCTGGTGAGGTGTATGTTCTGGTCAGCTGTTCTGGTGAGTGTTCTGCACAGGTACCCTGTTCGAATGATGATGAACAGAGAAAGTCGCTACTTTTATAGAACATTCTCAGATGTGCCAAGACCTCCAGTATTCGTCATAGGTGTCTACAACTATTGTGACATCCACGTCTATGCTGCACTGAACGTCGGTTTTAATGACCACTGACGTCAGAAAGTTGGCTGGACACTGGACGCTGTCATTCCTATTGGTCAGAGCTGGCTATGTGGTCAGCGCCAGGACAGACAAGAGGTCGCACGTAGTTGTACGCTGTCAGATTTATTGTCGATATACGTGTGTGCGCTTCCGTTAAAGAAACACGACAGGTGACATGCACTTCGTCGACATCAACAAACATCACCAGAATTATAGAAGTTGGTAATATGAGTATGAGTGAGAGTATTAATGTTAGTTGTTGTTCTTATCCTGGCGACGACTTTGGTGTAGTAGATAAAATGAAAAAGCATCACTGTTTAATGACGATAAAAGACATGATACCAACTGTGTATCAATTTTGACAAAGTAGGACCGCCGTATACTGATATACAACCCTCTGATTTGGTGAACCAGCGTTACTGTGGTGTCAACGATAATAACAATACATACTATTATTATATAGAGAGTACACGGTAAGGTACTAATACTATTATACCATAGGGGGTACACTGTAAGGAATATTATAAACATACAATTATACCATAATGAGTACACTGTAAGGTATTATATACAGGAGTAAACATGGTTACAGAACACAATGCAAACTGTCCGTTTAGCAGATAATAACCCAATTCGTCTCAGAGGCGTGAATTCCGGTTTATTCAACTATCGTACTTCATAAGTATTATCAAGATGCAACGACTTGGTACAAGTTACAACGACTACTCTAAACAACGAATAGACTTACTATAGTATTTATTAATATACAGCAAAATAAGTTGTAGTTATTATGTACACACAAGTGATACTATTGATGCATAGTAGGCCAATATGTATGCATAAGTACATAGTTAACAATATAACATCCAACAACCTAAACATTATACATGCGCATGCTACTTACTCACAAACACATACACACACACACACACACACACACACACACACACACACACACACACACACACACACACACACAGGCGCGCGCGCGCACACACACACACACACACACACACACACACACACAGAGAGAGAGAGAGAGAGTAATTTATAGCGGTTGTTATACGTACGTAACCGGTGCATAACAGACAACTGGCGTAATTAGCCAAATAACGTTGTACAGCTCTAGCTGTGCCCTGATATTACATATATACACGACGGTGTCCTAACTATTTAGGAGCTCCTAACTTTAGGACCCAGTTATCACCTCCCAAGTTAGATGTTGATTTATGAAGGAATAAGACTTGTGACGTCGTAGTGTAAAATAGGTTTAGGAGCTCCTAAATACTTAGGACACCGTCGTGAAACGGGGGCCAGGTGCAATGCACACTTGAAAACCACAGCACGCACTACAATTCCGATTAAATTCTGTTTGTTTTCGACTGACGAAGACAACAGCATGGTAGGAGTCAATGACAATGCATTCTCTTAAACAATTGCACGACCAATTCCTACAAGTTTAGCATGAAGTAGGACATGGCCATGTTTTTCAGAGGACTATGTCAAAGGTTAAATACTTTCGTCAACAGGAACAGATACACCTGAAGGACATCGGCTGAATTACTTGAAGGACATCATCAGACAGCAGGACATCATCAGACCTGTGTTCATAGGTCATCAGCAGGACATCATCACACCTGTGTTCATAGGTCATCAGCAGGCATAGATCGACATACTTCTAGGACATCAGGAAGCCTATACTGCAACATCAGGAGGCACAATAGTACTTCGGGTACTGATCTACTCAGAGTACATCACCACACCTATTTTCCTAGGACAACAAAAGGCCTATAGATACTTCGAGGACATCAGCAGTCGTATATATATATATATATATATATATATATATATATACTACAACGATACCAGGAGTTCGATTTAATCGTCATTTCGAGGACACCATCTTATCCTAGAACATCAGAAGTTCTAGAGATACTTCGAGGACATAGGCATACACTAGCTACGGTGATACAGGACGCCCATTTACTCGAGGACATCTGCTGACCTACTCCGATGTCTACTTTCCTAGGACATCAGCAGCTAGGCCACAGCGGGGACAGCAGCATGAGTCGACAAGGATACATACAATCTTCTGTAGCATCGTCAATAAATATGATGTTACAACAATTGTTTCCAATCATATTAAAACATTGGTTTATAATAAAATAGAACACTATCAATGAAAGAGTTCAATCTCCGACAGAAAACCAATTTGTTACAAAATTAATGAAACAGTTACAATATATGTTATTTCGCCCACTCACGCGCATTAAAATATTAACTACGGAAATGCGAGACAATAAAAACTAAAAGTGCAGTCTGTTCAACAATATTCCTATAGAACTTCTACTGACCTACTAGTGGAACATCAGCTGTATAATACCATAATTGTTTTCCCTCGGCTTGTAATCTACGCCATAGAGTTAAGATAATCATCAATATTTGGCACACATTGCAGGAAACCTAAATTTTACTGCGCCATTTCCCTCGGAGACAACAGATTGCTGTAAGATGGTACGACTCTGATAGCTGGCACACAATGAATACTTCAATCAATTTGATGGGTTCCGACTTGATTAACTTTCTAAATTTAGCTCAGGGATGACCCTAAAATGTCGAAACATGTTCGCGGTATTTACAAGACTCCTAAAAATCCTTCCAAGATCTGTCTGTAATTCGATTCCTTGGTTCTGTCTCACAAAGTAATAGCATGCGTTTCCCGGACTACATATTTCGTAATTTAACGGGTGTCGACGTTGGCCAAATAGTACTTATTACTCCGATATATTTACAAATTTTTCCGACATCGTAATTTGTCTCGACCGCTCTAGTGCACGTAATATTGAGTTCCTCTTGTCACTCCTGACGACTTTGCGATATTTTGTGAAACGGCTGGCTGGGAAAATTGACCTCAACTCCAATCACGAGCGCACCGCCCCTCACATGCCGTCCAACTGCAGTGTAAACAAAGCGCGCATGTATTGATTGGTCACGTGACTGCATTCCAGGTTCACCTAAACTGGGGTTGAGGTAGGGACAAATATGTCACACGTTTTAACGCGGCTCCAACTCTCAAACATTTTCATACAATACTTGTTCCAGATATATCTGCCATTTTAATATGTAGTGTGTTTATACAGCTTTGCAAATATTAAAAGTACATGTAATTAACATAATAACATGAATACAGAGCCCGCCAATTTTTCGCAATACATATTAGTATTGATTCAGTTTTCAACCTTGTACATATTTAATATTTAATTATACGAGGGTAGCTTATAGTATTTCGCTATCTCACAGTAGGCCTATATGATATTACTATTTGATGTTCATTGAACTTCAAAATGGCGTAATAATTATACATTTTTCAACAATAGGCCTATATATACCAGATGGTTCAATGAGATAATAATATTATGAGTGCTACCATTTCTTTATTGATATGAATTAATTACCCCATAATGAGAATGGCCGCTTTGTCAATATTAGATACATTTGTAGTAAGAATTGTATTATGCATGCATATGGTGACCCATGCTATTATGTTTCCTAATTTATATTATGTAAACAAGTAACGATAGTAATTAATTGCATTGCTCTTAAGTTATCCAGCCATGCATAGCGGTCAGACCAAATGTGACAGTGGTAGAACAGCTCAATTTGCATTTTTATGAATTCATATAATCACAAATATTGGTGAATTATATCGATAAACTTGCAATGTAATTATCTGGTGAAATTTCTGAAATTTGATATTTTGCTGTGTGCGTGTGGGAGTAGTAATATATCCGATCCATACTGTCATACATGATAATTAAAAAATTGCTTTCTCAGTTGACGGTTGATTGTGCACTTTGATGAAAAACGCGGGCTGATACCATTTATTTATTTCACACGCTTGCTTTCTAAAATTTACGCGACAGTCGATCTTTCATGATTTGGCCCATTGACCCGAATTCTGCCCGAGTGAAGGCACAAAGGCGTCTCCCTTTGAAATCCGACACATGTTCGTGAAAGCTACCTTTGCTGCGGCGCTGCGCTGACCAAGACTTGCGAATCAACAGACCGAACCTCGTTAAATTGGCGGCTGGCATTGTGCTCGCTATCATGCTTCCTTGGCAACGTTTTGCCGGGACTACTTTATCCGTTTAGGGACAAAGCTCGATTCCCGCCACGAACAAAGAATTGGGTTCTGTTATCAAACAAAAATGACCTAGTTTCATGGAATGAGATCATAGAAATTTGAACAAAGGTTATTGCATCTCTGGTGGTACCAATTTCAGGTTTGTACCTGCCATTATTTAATTTATCGTCTGATGCGGCATTGTGCCTTATATTGGTAGCTTTGTTGTACAGTTATACGCAATTCAATGGAAAAAAATTACGCATTTAAAAAGTAGGCCTAACTATCCAGTTAGCTATAATGCACTATGAAACGTTTAGTTCTACATGGTCGAAGAATGACTCCACTGAATACAGGCATGCATATATAATATTCAAAGTATTAATAACATGGATAATAATTCATGCACACGACTATCACCAGAATATAACTGTAGATGGTGCTCCTGAATAACAGCAATACTTTCATGTCAATGAACTCTGTACCAGCTGTGCACAAAGTACTATGGACGTAGCAATAGTAGTAGTAGTAGTAGTAGTAGTATGCAGAACATGTGCAGCAGGAGATGTGATGGCAGTACTATACGCGGGTCTTGCATGCTTCGTGAATTAGTCTATACATGTAGGCATATGACGAGTTGGAGCAACATAATATTATAGTAACATGAGTAATTGATATGGTAAAAGTAACGGGATAAATACGGTAATAATTAAGCTGTGCTTCCACAATTCTACGTATTACACATTGTACGATAAACATAACTAATAAACATCAACGACTGTATGTGTAAAGGTAACATGGTACAGCCAATTTAAGTACGTACTTTATTTTTATTAACCCGCTTAGCTGGTACCATGAAAACGCACGCAACTTAATATGTTTAGATGGGATTGTGAAATATGGTCACATGAAGTATTAAATTAAGTAAGAATTTTAAGCAAATCTAATGAGTTTATGAACACAAGAGTCCACAGGCTCGCTAAGTCTTTAGGCAATGTCCGTCCTTTTAGATGTCAACTACAATATTCTTTGTAGATTTTACAAGGAACTTCAAGATTATTCTTTGAATCACAAATTGGAATATCAAAGAATTTTTCAGCTAATGTGAAATGTCTTAAATTACCACAAACAAAATAATAAAATAAAAAATACATGTCAAAGTGTTTGACAAATAGTCGACTCATACAACATGCAAGTTATGAGCTAGCCAATGAGTAAACCGAAAGACTACGTTATATGGTACAATTTGGCCCAATGACCAATATTTAATATATTGACGACCATGTATTCTTGACCATGTGGCCAAACAACTTCCGGCTTATTGTGTTTAAGTTGTATTCTTTCGGTGCTTTTGTATCGGATGGTATCAATAAGTTTATTGTTAGATCAGAAAAAGTACCCAATTGTCTTTATTGCACACGCAACCTAATATATGAGCCTACTCTGCTATATTGTACATGCACCTTCATTTGGATTCAGGTTTCTTTATTCTTTGTAACTTAAGAAAGACCTGACCAGCAACACAAGGAAGAATGAACTCTCTGAGAAATACCATCTGAAACTAGATCTTCATGTAAACTAACAAATCTGCTCCACCCAAATTAGCACCATGGGGGACGTATTCTTGCGTCGAAGAAGCCGATTGAAAAAAAAAGAAGAAGAAGAATCTTAATGTTTTCCTAGTTTAGTTCCAAGGGGTCTGTTATTATTAACTAGGCAGGTGTCGTATTTCAACAGCTGTGAAGTTTATATATTCTGTATCCCAATCAGTCCCAGTTCGAGGCTTGCTAATGCCACGCGATACCCAATGCACGTGCGGGTCTTTGTTTCACAGGGCGATGAAAGTAAAAAGGATGTTCTTCTTCTAATTCCAGGCGTATTAACCCAATAAGGGCCACGTGTCACGTGTCCGGGGCACGAGACAGAAGCGTGCGGAAGATCATTTCAACAGATAGAGCACATTACCAACATTAAGAGTAGCTTATTTCTTCTGCTAGCGCTCCGTGACAGCGAGAGTACAAGCGCGTGCGATGCGCGGAGAGATTTGTTACATACACTTTTGTCTACTAACCCCGCTATTCTAGAACATACCTGTGCCAAAAGAAAGAAGTTATTTTAAAAATATTATTGCGCAAATAGAATGACTTCACTGGAACACTTTTATTTATTTCCCGAAACTACAGTAATAAATCAAATACCATATATTGTAGATAGATTCACTATGTTCGGTTGACTCACAGAATTAATCATCATTACATTCAGTTAATCAATAGATTTGTAAAGTTTAAAATATATATGAGCAGGTACAAGAACTTGCGAGAGGGTGGGTGGGTGGATGTATATGGTATGACAAGGTCGGGTGGAAATTAAGTGTATGCATTGTATAATCAAATGAATTGAGGTATTCCTTGATTTCTTCACACCTCCTCTTCATGTATTGAGGTATATAGCGCCTATCAAAGAAATACACGTTGATTTCAGTGTCACGGCTTGTTGGTTCATCGCGAGGCAATACATCCTCTGAAACAATTGGTCATTGTCTGATTATCATCTAAGCCCTGTTCCACACTCTCGTATCTGTCTGTCTGTCTGTCTGTCTGTATCGCTACACCATTGGAGAGCAGTAACTCTAATACAGTTATTCAAAGTTACGTACAACTCTCGTAGCGCGATAAATAATATGTTAACTGTAGAAGGAACCCTAGCTATCAAAGGCCATATGTTTCAGAGGATGGAGGCAATGATCATACCGGAAGTATCTTTAATAACTGGTGGTTTGTAATAATAATTACAATATTAAATGTACTACTACTAATATTAATAATAATAATATTAATAATACTAATACTACTACTAATAATAATAACAATAAATAATAATAATAATAATAATAATAATAATAATAATAATAATAATAACATCTTTAAAATAAAATAATAATGATAATGTGCACATTTTTATCTCGCAATATCCACGCTCGAAAGCACGCTCATAGCTCAACATTATTACGCCAGTCAAATGGATCTGTTTGCCCTTAAGTATTCAATTTTAACTTCATGAGGAACATACATGATAATATATTACGATCTGTTCCTTTTCTCTAACCTTGGACATAGTGAACACGATATACGACACACCATATAGATGTCAATAGTCTATGAGCACGGAATAACCCGGGAAGTTTCTAGGTCGCTCTGACCTACTTTCGTCTTGGTAACATAAGAACTTGTCCAATGTTTTTCTACCAATAGTACTGCTGCACACGAATGGTGCCCGTCAATAAACCTTGTCTTCAGATGTCTAATAGAATCACGAGCATTGTATCAGGATGAAACCCTGAAGATGTGTAACTAATGTCTTACCACTCGATACGTCTACCCAAATGAGTGTATATAATTGTAATGTTGAACTACAACTATTTGCACATGCCTGCATGCAATTTATATAAATATTTTTCAAATAAAAATAAAATTTCATCAATTATTTGGACAATCTAGATATTTTGAATAAAGATATTAAAAATGAAGAACGGTTTCCTTTAGCTTGGATATTCTATGAACATCTTAAATATTTCATGAAGTCATTGTCCTAAGAACGCTCTACATTCGGCTCCTATTACTGAACGTCTCTACAAGTGAGCTTGACAGGACTGAATGTGAAAATGGCAGAACCCCGCGGAACGGCTATCAATATCTTGCTGCAGGAACACATGTATCTGCTTATTCTAGTTAGAGTTAGAACTATCGTCTCTCGCCGCTCAACTACCAGTCATCATGCACTATAGCGAGGTGTGTCGCAGTTGACGGTAGATGGCGGGGATGCAGATAATCTCCAGATGCGAACCCCCTTTACCCCCATTCCCCTCCCCCTCCCTCTCACTGGAACAGCTGGCAAATGGGCAACGAAGGTATCTTGCAAGGGGTCGTTTGCATTCACCTCGCAACGTTACCGAGTCTTATAAAGGAAACTTTGTACATCATACACAGGATGATATGTTTTGTGGGCGGAACACGATTGTGAAAATTAGATAGTGCGGGATAAAACATCTATGGTAACTTCCAGACCCACATATTGCATTTGAATATTATCTCATTTTAAAATATTTTGCTTGGTACATACATGTTCCTCAATAATGATACACGTCTCTGCATGTTGGGAAATACTCGCCTCTATCTTGTCAATGTAACCTATTTCGTGTGGTCAATGCATGTAGCCTATAGCTTGTCAATGTCGCTTATATTGTGTCAATGTAGCCTATAGCTTGTCAATGTCGCTTATATTGTGTCAATGTAACCTATAGCTTGTCAATGTCGCATATTTCATGTCAATGTAGCTTATGTCTGATCAATGTAGCCTATATTTTATCAAGGTAACTCTATATCTTGTCACTTTAGCCCATACCTTGTCAATGTAGCCCATATTTTGTCAATGTAGCCTACATGTCGTCTGCAGCCTAATGCTTGTCAATGTAGCCTAAATCATGTCAATGTAGAAATACATGCGAAGTTAATCCCAACACCAGAAGGTATAAACACCAAAGATATTCATACGCTATAGAAACATTAAAAAATACAGTTAATAATATAATTTATAGATGCGTGTATTATTCAAAGAATGAATAGTTGCTTATTTATAATGTATTATATTATGTATGGTATCACGCATGCATATTACCGATTGAATATTTAAAGACAATACATGCATAAAATATAGTATGCATATTAATTATGACCTCAGATATAGGTTATAGACTAACATTCATCTCAGAAAATGGAAATAAACCGAGTATACATTAATCCTACTGATACAAGAATTTAATAGGCTTACTGATAATTGAAAGGACCTACGGAGAAACTGAAATCTTGAACACCTTCAACTGTCCTTGGTGGTATTGTTTACCACGAATCATTCGGTATGAATAAAGTCTGTGATTCAGACCATCAGTAGACTGGAATATATACATTATACAAATCATGGTAGGCCTATCAGTTGGAGATTGGCATATATGCATTACCCGTACTGTGATATCAGTAGATATGGTCTATACATTATGCCTATCGTGATAATTAACACATATGTATGGATGTTTGTTAATCTGAGTCTCTATCTATTTGCCATAGGATGATTCCTTTCCAATCTATGTGTGGCAAATTAAGCTACCCCGGGGTGCTATTATTCATTGGAATTACTGTTTCTCCCGATGGGGGGGGGGGGGGGGGGGGGGGGGGGGGGGGGGGGGGGGGGGGGGGGGG
>JAUTBQ010184726.1:0-10735 GCA_032361185.1 Lepetodrilus ovalis | reverse complement strand
ACGATATCTACGGCTGTAGATATCGCTTACTATTTGAAAGCGATATCTACTGCGAAAACACAGTATTGGGTGATAAACATATTTTCTTGCATTCAATGTCATATTAAAAGGTCTATTTTGGTGTGGGAACACATTTATTGATGATTCAGATAGGTCTCTCTCATAACACAAATTTATCAGCCAATATGAAATTCAAGATGGCCGCCGAAAGATCTTCTGTTTTCATGGAAAATAGCATTTAAAGTGTTATCCAAATCTTATTGGGTTTTATGGGTATGAATATTGCAATATTTATCATACCAGTTGTGTCCAATTAATTTACCAGTCTACCATACTGAAAATGTTCAGTTAACATCGTAACATTAAGAAAGTAAACAGGTCATGATGAGAAGAGAGGGAAAGTACATGAAGCAAATGTGTTTCTAGTAGACAAGTCGGGGAGCATGGCCAGGATTTTGCACTGATTTGTAATGTCTAGTTTTCCTACTGCTCCATGAATGGACACACCCAGATATAATATGTATTGGTTTTAATATATGTATTTACATAATATTTGTGTCTTAAACATGTTATTCAGGAATAGTTTGAAGAGAAGTTACATCCATCTAGCTATTTTGTATTTGGTCATAGTTCTATAGGCAATATTGTACTTTTTTTTCGTCAACTGTTGGCGGCCATTTCGAAATTGTTAATGACCATGAATATGAAAAAAATATTTCCACTGTTTCCATATATTCGGTCTAATATGAATATAGTCATTTTACATGGATTTCCATGTTGGTCGCTATATTTAGAGCCCACGCAGCAGAGGCGTGTCTAGATATTATTTTTAATTATTCACAGTGATGCTCGCTAAACCAAAACGGAGTTCTGAATATGCAGTGATCCCAGGGTATTTGACGGAAGGTAGTGGAGTCACAATAGCTTGGGTTTTCGAGGATGATTGGGCGTAAGTAAAACTCCGATCTGCGTCAAGCATGAGTACTCTAGCATCGGAAAAGGTTGAATTGGGTTGTTTACCATTTCATTAGCCAGAAAGTAGGGGTGGAACGATGTCGATAAGTTGACCTATTGCGATTGAGTGTGTCTCACGATAATGATATATTGATAGCAAACTTAGCAATCGATAACTATTGTCGATGGTATGATGGAATATCGATAGTTTCGATTGCTCTTTTTCTTTTACTCAGCTTCTTTTTCTGACACTCCAACTTGTCCTGATCGTAACAGACACTTATTCTAACTTGCATTGGAAACATTGTTATTGTTAATGACGTCAATTGCTTATAGAAGTGGAAATATCCAATTCCTGAATAGAATACTTTATTGATACCATAAAGACCTAAATACATCTTAATTAATTAACAGATTATAGCTACTTGTATTTCTTTAACATTCATGGTGCATACTGAAGTACTATCGTGATACTTTCGCGATATGTTGTCAAATTGTGACAGTATCGTAATAATAATTCTCACTATCGTAATACAATTGTGATAGTTTCATAAACTGTGATAGACACCCACGCCCGAGAGTATGCCAATCACAGTTATCATACTCCCTCTACATGCAAATTGATTAAAAGAAGTTGTTCATGTGTTTGCAAGACAACCTTTATTAGGGGCTATTAGACGGTTGCTGGCCTAGTAACTGAATGTCATTGTATTGTGCAACATGGCGAATGACTGACTGGCACAGTACCCTAAGGGTATAAATAGATATATCAATAAATATTTCACGGTTTCGTTTACTGATTATTTCTATATTGAAACAGCTGCTCGTAGAGGTAACTACGACGTGTGTGTGTGTGTGTGTGTGTGTGTGTGTGTGTGTGTGTGTGTGTGTGTGTGTGTTGCAGTTCAAATTTATACTCAGGAATCTAGTACACTACCTGAAAATGTGGGGTAGTATGTACATAATAATACCCGATTTACCCACCGGTATACAGGTATAATATATTATATCTGAAATTGGAGCTGACTTTTTACACTTACCTGAAATTGTATTAAGGTTATGAAGTGAACTACACTACACTATATTACATCTATGATAGTATCTGTTGATGTTGATAAGTTGTCTGATGGCAATTGCTTTTCCCTCTGAAATGCATCCAACAAGAAACCGTTTGTGGTGTAAGGACTTTGTGAAATGTTACTTTGTTGGCACAAAGAGATGACAAATTTGCAGATGCAAGTGCTGCAAGTAGCGATTGATGTGTAATACCAACGCAACTCTACTAAAATGAACGTGTGTTGTTGAATAAGTAAATAAATAAACACTTAGTCTCCTGAACAAGGGCACCAGAAACTGCCAAAGTAACAGATAGTTAAGTGCATATTAACATTAATGAGTCTGCTGACAACTGCTTTCCCCTCAGATATATTGTATCCAACAAAACAAAATCAGTTCTAGACACCAAAGTAACAGATGCGCGTGTTTCACATCTCCGTTATGTCCCCTCTACACAGGATGGCGACCTTTGTACCATCGATGAGAGACCAACAAATGGTCGCCTAAAACCAGCAAAGAAATCCTGTTTCTATGTAACTGCTCCAGCGATCCTTGTGCCTCCCTTGAACCACCACAATTGCAATTTTGGGGTATTTCCATGTCGAGATAAGAGCGACCTGTGCGTCCACTGAGTCACTGACCCGCCTCTCCTGTGCTTCTACTGTGCAACCTACGACAACCAAAGAGCCTCCTCGGTGCCTCCTGTATGCCATCATCGGCAACAAATGGCAACTAACGGCAACTAATCATCGCCCAGATTAACGGTAACATTTTCAACAGAACGCATCTATTACGTGGCGACCATTGGCCGACCAATGTGCATTCATTCTGCAACCACGGCAATGCTTGTGCCTCCATTCTGCCTCATTTGAGCCACATTTGAGCAACCAACCCCCTCGGCGACCTTTGTGCGACTGTTTTGGATATGTTCCAAATTGTACGGCGACCATGGTGTCCATGGCGATGTCTAAACATCCTGTGTACCACCTTTGAACGACCTAAGCAACCATTCGAATATTTGTTAGTAGTCTTAAAGTCATACAATTACAATCACACATGAGTAGTGGTATTGGAAGGAATGGAAGTTAGAAAAGCAAAGCACATGCACTTAACATACACATTATGGACATTTTACCTCCAAATATGTTTTCACCGTTGTAGGATAGGTAAAATTCCAATGGCATTTACATTTACGGTTAAACCTGAATAATCGTTTGATATGTATATAGCAATGTTCTACAATGTAAACAGACTAAGGGGAGTAACTCTAATAATTGAACACGGTATCAAATCACCTTTGACGACCTACTGATACCAATACAGCCATTTCGTGTAAAATTAGTGAGACATGTGGAATAAGTAACTGATGGTTAGACTATTATGCAAGTCAACAATGCGTTTAACGTAGCTCGAAGACGTTTATGTTCTATTTATTTGTTGTTTTAAACACATTATCACTAGATCTACAAATGGATCCAACCCAATGAAATATATCGTAAAAGACATGGCATTTCTTTGCTACGCTTTGTTTATATGGTGTACATTTGATAATCTGGACCTGTATTCTCGAAACTAAGAAGTTCGTAAGTACTAATAATTTGACAAACTGGTTTTCTTCTGATGTTCATTTGTGAAGAGATCTATTCTCACTAAGAAGTTCACAAGGTAAGAAGTTTCGAGAATACGGCCCCAGGTTTATAGGAGACAATAATGTAAGTCTGTACTAAACTGTGTAACTCAAAGGAAACCGTGATTCTCATCTTTACGAGGGTCCGTCTCAGGCTTAAGTTTTAACATTTTTCTGGTGGAACAATGTATTTAAAGCTATATGCATCTGGTTGTCTAGAAGCAGTACTACTTTATTTGAGATTAATATGTTACAGATGGACATAACGATGCTATTAACACATGACAACGCACATACTATAAACAAATAAAAAACAAGAAAAACAACAATACCTGTCTAAGGTCGGCATTGTATATGTCAGAGTAGGTGGCTCTATACTAACTAGTATGTTGCTACCGTGCTACGTTGGTCTTCATAGCATACAGTCACAAATGTCAATAGAGGCCGTAGCACTATATTGGAGTAATAAATGCAAACTACATTCATACTTAGCATCAATTATTTAGCATCAATCCCTTTCGTCGATCCACATGTGTAGAGGTGGAGGGAGACGGGGTGAGTATTCGACCTAGAAGTGACATGTTCTAAAGACCATGTGCAACCACACTGTTATGGCTCAGGGTATCGTTTCTCGAAGCTTTATCATCCACTGAGACCATAGCGCACTCCTAACAGCACGAGCGCCATATGAGAGCTTCGAGAAACGTAGTCCAGAAATCCAGACGTCTATCGTTCCATAGCAGATAGCAGAAGCATTATGGAGACGAAGCTACTTTGTCTACGAGAAACGATACACAGGTTATCCTTTCAAGATGCTCTCTTATCCACTAAAAGACATTGACGCTCTCTAATTTGCAGTGCATTTGCTATGGTCTCTTAGTGGATAAGAGAGCTTCGTGAAAGGACACCCAGATAGTTAGAGCTATGTCCTTTTTATGCATATACAATATTATTTATTTTATAACTATCGAGCGTTGGGGAATACGTACGTTAGTAAATAACAATGTTTGGGTGGATAAATCAAACGTAAGTAGTCTCAAATAGAAATCTGTTTGTCCATTATATAGGTCCACCATCGGTGATAGTATGCTTCTTAGGTATCATGTACTTGCTTAGGGTTGCCCTCCACTGTAAGAAAATATCCATGGCCTAGCCTTAACCTTAAAAAAGACAAGTACGACGCGGCACCCAGCGGATTAAGGGCATCTGGGGTCAGTAAATAATCCCCGGATTTCAATACATGTATTCTCCCTATTTGATTTATATGCATCACTAGAGCTAATTGATTACCATCAAGAATACATTGAAACATTATAAGGGCATGTTGAATATTAAACAGCCATTTAGTCTGGCATTATATTTGGATAGAGTTAAACTTTGATGATCTACAACGAGAAAACATGAAAGTTAATGTCAATAGGGATACAAAAGCAGGTATTTGCCATAGCTCGTCGTTGCTGATATCTGGATTAAAGGACAAATGGGCATCTCGTTTGCATTTTCCGTCTGGGTAACCGAGATGTATTTGAATGATGATGCGCTCCCGATTCACCTCATTGGATACCGTTGGCGGTGCGTTAGGGGTAATGGGGGGAAAAGAGAGAAGTGTTGTACGTGTTCTCATTCAACCCCACTTCTATATGTATTGTATAGATGAACAACAAACATCAATCCTGCTCATCTTGATTTCAAAGTTGACCTCAAGTTCACACACAAAAAAAAAACGTTCAGAAATTGCGGTCGTGATCATGAAAGGTTGAAATAAAATAATAGGGCATGTTTCTAATAGCGTCAGTAAGAGAAGTGTATATCTAGTTAACCTACCCCTTAATTAAACTGCCACTTTGAAAACATAACAATATGGGATGTGTACGTCGTCAGGCATCTATTTCTACAGTAACATAGACTTGAGGTTACAATGTTTTCAAAAAACCCGATTAATATGATGATAAATTCACAATTTACATTGGAATTTCTGCTCCTATCCAGATAAAACCGTACTGAAAAGAAATACTTTCGTAAGCTCGAGTCTCGGGTAGTGTTTGTCGAAGATCTCTTATCTTGTACGGTACCACAGCGCTATCGTAGCGATCTCTTATACATAGGAATCGGGTACTTACGAAAGCCCGTCATCTCGTCTCGAGAGTCGACAGCAGGGTTAGCAAACAGTAACGTGTTATATATAACTCAAGACTTCCGAAACTCCATGGTAGATGATTCCGGAGCATTAAAGCTCACCACCGAGAAACGCAATTACATTGGCAGATAACACGGTATCTGATTGAAGCACATCAAGTAATTAACATTGACGGGGATACCTCATAATGGTGTCGAGAGATCGAATGCTCGGGGTCTTTCTTCCTTGACATTAACCCTGTCAATGGGTTTGTGCCAGGTCGTCGTTTCTATCAGAAAAGCGAGGACGTTCGGCGAGCGTCCACAACAGATTGCGTTATTGTCTTGAGTCATACCCGAGACAATCCCTGTAGGAATGGACTCGCCATCTGGTAGAGGGGTCCTCCATTTACCCAAACACTCCCATCTGTTGATTTTTATTTCACTGTAACTGGAACTTGCCAGACGTATCTCTGAAAGCATTATAGAACACGGATAGTTTCATGAGCATGCAATGGACAAATAAGTCCACCAGGTGATTTTTATATTTTACTGTAACTGGAAATCGCACATATTATGTAAATCGTTGGAAATTACTTTGTGATATTAGGTCGTTATCCAACCATGATAGCATTATCATACCCTGTACTGTAAATATGATAGCATTATCATACCCTGTACTGTAAATATGATAGCATTATCATACCCTGTACTGTAAATATGATAGCTTCCTGGACATGCATGTTCATCCGTCAAATGACTTATATTTTCCTGAAACCGGAACTCACAATAATTATAATAATCGTTGGACGTTTTATGTTTGATGCTATAATAACTTATTAATGCATTTAGCATTATCATAACATTACGAACTAGTCTAGTTTCAATGTAATGCATGATTTCTGTATTTCTGAAACTGGAACGTTCGACTCAAAATTTCAGTCAGTTAAGGTTATATTATGTTATTCAGTAACGCCATGATAACATTATTATGATAAGATGCGACCCGATGTAGTATTAATAGTATACAAGAGTAAAAAGTATGTATATCTGTTGAGTTGTGCATGGAATTTGAACTTTCAATACACATTCGATCTGGTGAGATGTTTGATAAATAGATAACATTATCAGATAGATAGATAATATCACCCTCGTGTGTTTTGATGTAGTTGTTATCCTACGAGTTGATAAAATAACGTAAATATCGTGAAAATATCTCCTTTCCCACGTCACTCGATGAGAGATACTTGCTATTTCACTTGACACATGGAATATCCTCTATGATATCTCCGCGGAGATATCAGTTTTATCTACAGCAAATATCTCCTCTCAGAGCCACTATAGGGTGATAAGATAATAAAAATGATATCATTAATTGTCATAAAGGTAAATATAAACAAAGTCTTCTTCGGGCAACTTTGGAATTGTCTTATTATTGAAAAGATGACTATAATTTTAACAACAAAAATAGGATATACAATTTAGAGAACTTAGGTGTGATATTTAGTAATGTCTATAACTGTTTCATTACGGAAACATTTGTCATATGAAATAAGATGTTTGTAAAAAATAAATCATAATGAGTGTGTGAGAGTTCATTTATAAAAATAAATTCGGAACTGTACCTAACTGCGAATGTTGCCAGACCGTGGGTGATAACCGGAAGGGCAAAGCATAGACAATGTTAGCGACAGTTTCATCCTAATATACTTATAATGGCTAGTCTGTTCCTGTTTCAGACATTTTTAAGTCAATGTTCATGAGATACAGAGGAAGCGCAGATGAAGTATATATATACCAATACATGAAACACCACACAGTAAATGAACTCTTAAATCACTTCAATTTGAAAATAAATGTCTATTCACCGGATATCCTTAATTACATGTATATTCACTGATCAATAGCACCATTATCTCCCAAAACAATTTCTCATGTTAATAGCAATACGCCAATATTGTTTGTATTGTACTTATTAATGTTTTGAATATCCTTCGCTTAGATCCGCTAGAAAGCTCTGACAAGTGTCACTGTTTTTCAATCGTTGATGTTAATGGAACCTATATCCTTGTATTTGTACTCATATCACGGGCCGACGAGTACAAACTACGGTCTTTAAGGGAAATGACGAGCATTTTAATGGGGGCGAACATGGCCGACATCCGTTCTTAAAGAGTTGTTGAATGAGGACCCGGATGAGCATGGCTGAACGTGCAGTCATGGTTAACGAGAGGAAGGGTGAGGGGACACCATGCCGATACAATGCATGAGTGATAACGAAATTTACACTTGTCATATTTTTGAAGGCGTGGGCTAGAGAGAGAGAGAGAGAGAGAGAGAGAGAGAGAGAGAGAGATATATAATATAATATAGTATAATATATTTATTGTTTATAATCCGCGTAGGCCTACATGGGTAGTATGCTATATGATACCAGGAAGTATTAAGAAAACTAACATGTATAGTTGCTTCATTGGAAGGAAGTCGGGTTGGGAATGGATGACATATTTAGATTAATTAATTCTGCCCATGTTACATATACATATAATATATTTTTAAGTCAGTGTTATAATGGTAACCATGCATATACATTTAGCATACATTCTCATAGGTTTAATATATTTAAAAACTCAAATTACCGAAATAATACATCAGGATAAAACAAAAATTACGAATCTTTATGCTTTCATGATTTCTTCAAGGTTTTGTTCACAAATCCCTATATAAAAATCCAAGTTGACCATGGAATCGTATAGTTTTAAGTTGCCATATATAGAGGGGTATTGTTTCTCGAATCCGTCCTATACTATGATATTATATCTCTCAAAAATCTTACATACATATATAACAGATCGGTACGAACATTCTTAAGGCCTTGTAATATTCGATAGACACAAGACCTTCGTGAAGCATGATTGCGTATACTTTAATTCTGTGTATGTTGCGTAAGTATTAGTAAATAACAGGCATGTTTATGGACTATTTCTTCTGTAAATTAACGTAACGACTTACCTCAACGCCGCACTAATGGCGGAAGAATTCGTGTGGGACGAG
Organism: Lepetodrilus ovalis; assembly: GCA_032361185.1. Classification (NCBI taxonomy): domain Eukaryota; kingdom Metazoa; phylum Mollusca; class Gastropoda; order Lepetellida; family Lepetodrilidae; genus Lepetodrilus; species Lepetodrilus ovalis. Next base: position 1,929 of record JAUTBQ010184726.1, on the reverse strand, counting down.
GGAGTAAACCAGCTTTGTACGCATGGGTGGATGGGACCTCTCTACCACTACAACCCTCCGCCTAAATCCCAACCCAGCGCTATAGATAATAGCCCTGTGATAAGGCCTGCTTTCACACTATATCGTAATTACCGGTATTATCTTGAGCGAAATAAGCCGTAGTGTGCTCCCAATTATAAGGTGGTCTAGAGAAAAGAGGCTGTTAAAATTGTATGATTCTAGGTTTGGCGGACGAGGCGAACTTCTTTCGGCGCATCGTCGTAGACAGCGAAACGCTAGTCACAATGGCAGCCATTCTCTCAACTGGTTTCTGTATTCGTAGTTTGAGGGTATAGTGTGTCCAAAAGAAAGATATATATGGCCAATAATCACTGTAATTTTTTAGGTATTTGTTAAATGAACTACCCCGGTATTCTAAAAGATCGGGGGAATATACGGAAAGTGGCTGGTGTGTTTCTTAATGTGATACCAGTCTTGTAGTACTATCTAAGATTAATATCTATTCATATTCATACATTCGCGTATCAATGGTGCAGATTGACATCGTGGCCAGTCAGTAAAGAACATACGATCACAGATGTTTACGTTAGCAAAATATGCCATTTAGGTAATAAGAGATTCATCACATATTTTACATTACATAATAAAGAAGAAGCGTCAGATTGCATGTAGTTTATTATAGTGTCGTCTGGTACATACAAAGAATAACGTCGTCTGCCAAAAGAGTCGCGTGCCCCGTAAGAACAAATTACAAATTACATGGATACGAATTTATACACGTTATTGAGTTTGTATGGATGCGAGTTACTGGTCAGGTTTGCGTTACCTCGCTGGATTATAGGAGTGCGTCCATTGACGTTGTTATATGAAGGATGGTAGCATCTGATGTGATCCACCCTCGCAACCATTCAACTCCGACCCCTGTCAGTTCTCAGTTGGGTACAAGGTGGTGAACCAAGGAGGAAGATCACTAAATGCTGTGCGTAAATTGCATGTAGACATGCTGAATGATGGCCAAATGCATTAAATTCCAAAGTGGCAATCATTAGCTTAATGTTCCCGTCATATAGGGTACATCCGTTTATCTTCAATTACTATTTTAGTATGTTAAACTTAGGTTCTCGTGAAAGCTATACCTTGTTGATAGCGACTGGTTGCTTATGTTTAAAGACAACGCCTACCTTCGGATCTTAAATGCAGGGCGGTAGCTAACTATCTTATAGCATAGAGGGACAGTAGGGGAGTAGTTTAATGAAAATTACAAAGTGATATCGTGATTTATGAGAAATAACATAGTTGGTGTAAAACGACTGGGTGTTGTTCAGGGGGCGCAGCTGCCACCCCTGCCCCATGGATAGCTACGCCCCTGCTATGATCACGCACTTGTCAGAGCGACACATGTAATATTGCTTCATAGCATCATGCTTGAAAGACCGTAAATTAAAACTCATTATGTACAGGTATATATGACTATTTACAAATCTTACCAGCTAAATACCGTGCTTATTAGAGGTCTACGTAGTTCAGACCATTTACTAGTAATTGGTTTTGTTAATATTATTTATAGTTCCTTTGCCTTTTATATTGTTGTTGTTGTTGTTGTTGTTGTTGTTGTTGTTGCTGTATATGTGTGCTTGGTTTTACCTATATATACTACTAGATATTTCCTCCAATACATTCGGAGAGTAGTATGAATATGTTAAGCTTACATTACAGCATAACACAAACTATAATTATTATTATTTTATTACACTGATGAAATTTACAAGGGGAGTTGTTGTCGTTGTTGTTATTGTTGTAGTAGTAGTAGTAGTAGTAGTAGTAGTAGTAGTAGTTGTCGTTGTTGCTGTTGTTATTGTGTGTGCACTTGGCTGTATCAATATATCCATATCGATAACTTTATAAAGAAAGCCCACATTGAGACTACGG
>JAUTBQ010184715.1:0-10735 GCA_032361185.1 Lepetodrilus ovalis | reverse complement strand
GAGAGAGAGAGAGAGAGAGAGAGAGAGAGAGAGAGAGAGAGAGAGAGAGAAGACTTTTTAGTGATGGAGAAAAAAATATATAGGAAGGTGATGAATGGAATCGATGCCTAAATAAATGATGCGTCTTATTACGATATGGCTATCGGCGACACATGATATGATGTATTGATATTGATCAAGTCGTTTGTTCAACTGCTGACCAACTTCAAGTTACAGGTCTGCCTCCATGTTTCGTTATTTCTCATACCCTGCTTTCCATCTTCGCTCCTGAAATAATATTAGTTTTATTCAAGTATTACGTCCATAGACGATAAAAACTGGGTTTATTACTAGTCTCATCGAATTTCAGGGTATAGTCCCATTCAAAACGTGTTGTAGGTCGTTGTTCTTTCCTACTGCGAATGTAGTAGTTTCCCCTAGGTATAAAATGGCCACATAATCCTTGCTTTCTCAATTAGGATTGAAAAATCTCAGAAATCGTTCAAACTACTAACATTTCAAAAATCATTAAGTCGTGCTTGTTGAGGCATGATCCCTAAACATCTTCCACTTTTACAAATATGAATTGATATATCCGACTCTCGTCTGAATCAAACGTCTTCTTAACGATGCCAATAAACCCAGCCATGTAGGAAATAGGCCCATGAACGATATTGCGCTTCCGATGTGAATCTTCAATCATTTATGTAGAAAGAAAATGACAAAATGAAGAAAAAAAGCGACAGTTCGCCGTCGCCTTGATTCCTCTTCAACTCTCCTCCAATTTGAACAATCCAATGCAATTTCAAATTGAATTTAGTCCTCATCATGTTTCTAAGACAAGACAGGCGCCAGTTATTGGCTACTTTGGGTCCTGTATGCCTCTGGGTAGTGGGAATTACTATCTTAATCAACGACAGGATAGTGTCCTGCTCGCGATCTCAGTGCTGTGGGATGCAATGATGTTCAACATGTTGATTGATGTTACCGAGTTGCACTGACTGCCATTGTAGTAGAACCTGCACATCACTATTGGGGATCTTGTAATATGCAACACTTAGACGTTAACCGAAGCTTCCTCTACTGCGCCGTAGGTGGCTATTCTAATTTGAAGATAAACTATACAAACCTCAACACGACAGCTTGTTCAGCTGCCCACGTTTAATATCTTGACATTTATCAAAAGCCAAAAAAAATACAGACTTTTAATACTCATACCTAGAAGCTGATACTGTCCGTTGCATGAAGAACCGCGAGTTTGCTTCATGTCAACTTCTTCTAGTCACTTAGTGTAACGCCACTGTCTGGCTGTTCCTCTGTAACTGTCAAGTATAACACTACTATGTCACAATTGCCTTCAAAAAGTCACTCACTGTAACTCTACTCTGTTACAATTTCCTTCAAAAAGTCACCTACTGGAGCAATAACCGAGATGATGCTTCTTTCTGAAACGCACTTGATATTTGGCTACTGATTGGCTACCATCACATACAATAACAAGGACTTGGAATTGAGCGTTTATTGTATTTTACAAACTGTATGTTCGACACCTCAAAGTCTAGAGAACTTAGTGCTGGTGTTAGAATTGGCCACATACACATTACTGGTTGAGCTTAATATTGATCCAGTTGGTTGTGAGAGGGTCCAAATGTGGCGGGTGGTGGTAACGTGATGATAGAACGTTGGAGCGGAGCCAAAGGCTCGGGTTCAAATCCCGTACCAGGAACCGACATCAGCGTTTACGAAAGTTACTTTCCAACACGATCATGATAAGATGCGCTGTATAGTGGCAATACAGTTATCATTATTGGCATGTCAGTACCAGCCGGTGCTCGCAGGTTTACTGCAACATTTAATGCTACAGATGTTGCAGGTTTCCTCCTGCCGTTTCCTGACAAACCGTGATATACGTGAAATAACCTTTAATGAGGGTCTAAGCCCTAATTCCAAACACAAAATATCCAAATCATATAGTAAAACTCAGAGTATGCGCATTTTTCAATGTATTAGTACGGTATAAAATGACCGGATTACTTTCCGAAATGTTCCATTTTAACTTTGATGCTTTGGTTAAGACTGGTAAATCTTCCATCAAGTCATGTCATATAAAAATGCACTGGGGATCAAACATGCCGAATTCAACTTTAAACTAAGCGTGGCCATGTTTCAGTTCCTGGACCAGTAAGCGTACTGAAGAACGTCTCTCGCAGTACGTCATCGATCCGACTGGAATGGGATCGACCCCTCGACTATAATGGCGAGCTGCGCTACTTCACTGTAAGTCTTTTACCCACCAAACCCGATTACTGCACGTACGTTGGAGGCAAAGTGCACGCTCGTCATCCACCAAGCAATTCGGTTAGCAGTATCTGCCGCTGATGGGTTTCATCATCATGCCTCCAGCTATTACGTTTACTTAGCCCACGAGAGCGTTTATCAGAGGTCAACTTTGTTCTTTGAGTAACAATCTATAATGAGGAATTGAGGTAACTTATGTCAAGTGAAGAATGTATGAACATATCTTGGACATAATGAAGTTTTTCTCGGCAATATTGCCCATTATTCCACGACGTAACTAGCACTTGATGCACTGATTAGGCCTTCTAGAAGTGATGTTTTCTCTGGTTTATAGTAATTCCGAAAAATGCATACGTGTATAATTTTGGAAAATGGCTTTTAACTTGACATATCCTGGTAAATGGATGTTAGTAGGTTGCTGGATGTAACTAAACACGCTTTCATAATACAATTAATTGATTGAGCTGATCATAAGTATGTGTAAAAATATTATAACATGCCATGACATTTCGCCTACAGATAGTCATGCTATTCTTTAAGCCCACGTATAACATGTATATTAAGTCATATATTCGTCATTTATAAGGATCATAGTGTAATTATTCTAAATGTCACATCAAGAATGTGGATTTATTTCATTAAACTGTAGACAAATAGATGCACTCTTTCATTGCTTATTTGCACTGAACTGGTGAATGTGATGATAATATGTGTGCTTGAGTTTCATAATTCGTTCAGTGTTTATTTAAAGTTATAATCTTTGACAAGAGAGTAAATGGGTTCGGTTGTGGGATTGGAGAGTTGGTTGGGAACGCGAATTTTGTATTAGGTATGATTGTTACAAATCAGTGGAATATGTCATATGAAGATAGATATAATGTTAACTTCAAGCACTATATATAGGCTACCTATATATGTATTTATATCCTATTTCGTATCACAGGTGTCGTGCAATCCTATCAAATCACTCTCCAAGAGGAGTTACATTGTTGAGAAGAAGGAGGTCCGACTTCCGGCCGACATATTTGAATACCAGATGGACGGACTGGAAGCGGCGACCAAGTACGCATGCGCAGTGAACGCCAGTACGATGAAGGGGTCAGGAGTGGAGGCGAGGATCGTGGTGTGGACAGAGGCACCTGGTAAGTTAGGACAGAAGATTAGAAACCATCTCTAACGTCTGGTGCATACATACTAATATGCACCATCTTACTAACACATTTTAACCGTAAGTCGACAGAACCAAATGCCTCAAACCTTGCATTTATGATAAGTAACGCCATCCTGAATCTACCATCGAAACAGAACTAGCAAGATTCTTAAGACAATATTATATCTAAGACAGATACAAATATGTTATCGCTTCTATTCTATGCTGATCGCCGAGATCAATTTAAATCACGGGACAATGACCGCTATGTTTCAGATCCTGAGACACCGCTTGAACCAATCATAGTAGAGGTGTCAGATCATACTGTGACCCTTGACCTCCGTGATGCAGGGGACCAAATTGTAAGGTGAGTACTATACAAAATATAATTTCGATATGGTAGCTATGTTCATCGTATGTACGACTAAGCTAAGCATCACTTTCAAGATACCGCATACCAATGCATGGTCTCTCTGAAACCATACACAGAATGTTCGTGGCGCTACGTTAACGTATACCCATCAAACACAAAGCGTTAAACAGCGTTATTCCAACGTTGTGTGAATGTTAGTAATACACGTGTATTCATACAACGTTGTAATAAGGTATAACGTTACGTGTGTCTGCTGGGTAAGAATTGCGACTCTCGTACCGCAACGATGGTGCTATGGAATGGAACCCCAGAGTCGTAACTCTATCGTGAATTACGATTCTCACAAAGCTATGATTCTTGTTTGCGGCGATACTCAGATTACCAATGTCAATACACCTATTGCTACTGATTTGACATTTTAAACTGGCAAGTAATATTACTGCAAAACGTTACCGTTACCTTGCTAATTACCTATTTCTCCTTGACAGCTTCTACAGAGTCATCGTGGAGAAGTTGAACGAGAAGCTGCGACATGAACGTTCTGCGCCTCAGCACATCATGAACATCAAGGACGACTACCACCTCGCTACCAGACACGGAACACGGGTGTACGTCACCGCCCAGCTGAACCCGGATGTAGTCAACGGGAAGTTCATCGTGGGCGACAACATCACGTACCACGGCTTCTACAACGCTCCCCTTCAGCGCGACCAGACGTACAACATCTGGTTCGGCGCATTCTCGGAGGTGGACGGGGTAAGCAAATGGCCAAAGACTAAACTAGTTTATAAATTGGACATGATACACGCTAGCATGTCATGGTAGTCGATGTATACCCGTATCTCGAGTATTGGTAATGCCACGGTTAGTTGGATACACGTGAAAGTAATATATATTTCACAATGTAGTTTCCGATTGCGTTCGACTCCATATCTGTTGGTACATAAATACCAGAAGAATTAACTTAGCTAATATTATATTTCAGACCGAAAGGCAGTCGTACTCAAAGATTGAGAGGCCAGTACTTGGTGAGTGTCTTGCTGTTCAAAATAGCTATTCTAGCTTTCCTTTACAGAATTTCTCAAGATATATATCATTCCTTATACATAAAAATATATCAGGACTGGTAACCTTCTTGGCCTTATTAGACCAGTACACTGAAAAGGGCTGAGGATAGGTTTTCATTACGTTTCCAATACCATGAAACCAATCGCAACCCAGATGGAAACTGTTCTTTTCAGTTTTCTTTAATACAGAAACCCAATATAGCCTTTTCCATGATTGTGTTTAACGTTCCATAAGTTCAACTAAATGTTGTGTGATTGACTGGGTGAGGCCTCGTTACGTATGGTTCCAAGACGTATTGTTACACTTTTTATTAAATGCCATCTACTATATTAGTACTTATTTTACAGTTCGACCTGTGAAAGCGGCGCCACAGACTAGTCACGTCCCAGTCATTATCGGAGTTCTTGTTGTCTTCATCCTGCTCATCATTACATTCGCCATCTTGCTGCTTGTGTGGAGGTAACCAATTTAGTTTCGTACTAGAACTGTTTGGTATTTTTGGACGGTTAGTCGTTGATTGTATGTTCTCATACATTATTGAAAATTAATAATGGAAAACTAATTCTTAAAATTGACTATGGTTCAGTATACTGGTATATCAAAATACCGAGAATGGGCAATGGCAATAAATCATCAAGCATATTGTCATGCTTATACTATTAGTAGCCTATTGTCTACGATTGCAAAATAATTATCTATATTTGTTTATTCCTTAGAAAACGTCATTTGTCAGCTGAAAGAGAAAAATCTGACCTCCCATCGTTTGGACCAACAATTTTACCAGAGCCCGACACCTCGCCACCGCCCACTCCCATTGGTCAGTATTGTCACGTGATTTAGCTACCTGACTAACTCCAGCCTTTGCTAACACATATGTCACGTGCCTTTAGATTCATGTCTTTACTTAACAATGGTAGATAATTACACTGTCGTCTTTGTCGCATTCAGTCAATGAACGTTCAAATGGATGCAACTAGTTTTATTACTTTCATGCATCTAGGAGGGTTCTACACTAAGTTTAGTTTCGGTAAGTCATCTTCTCTAACACGCCTATAGCTTGCTGTTTCTTAATAGTTTTCTTAACTAATATTTCCTTTACGTTTCTGTTGATCCAATTTACTTTTGTCGTGCCGCGTATTAATAGAGGAAATTTCAAAGAAAATTAACATGTTAGCTTTTTCACTTCATTAATTTCAATATTTGTCCATACATCCAAAGCGTAATCGCACTATGAAGTATGGCCGCATAATTCTATTTCGTGATACTGATCCAGTCTAGACATAAGACATTATTTTGAAATAATTATGGAATTATCGTAGTTCATTTAATCATTGTCCCGCTAATTAGAATTCTATTTCCTGACGAGAATTTTTAGAATAGTGATTGGGAACATTGCTATCAGGTTTATGCAATCACTATGATTTATTCCATTTATCCGCACTGTACATCTATGGCTGTTTCTTCTCTATTCTTATCACTATGGCTGCAGCCTTACTAGTATTAACGAACCCGCTTTGTTAATGGCAAATTAACCTGTTCTATCGATGTTGGCAATGCTTCCTTCGTCTTGTGCAAGTTTCACAGCATTGTCGTTGTTAATTTCACACGATATTGTTGGCCTAACTGTTTGCATAGTGATTTAACTCTTTAATTAATAAGGCTAGCATGAGATGTCTCGAGTCGTTATACAAATTAAAGCACGTTTTCTTACCTCTCTCCCTCCTGGAGATACCGATGTTAGTACTGAAGAGGGTAAGTTTCTGTGTGGTCAAGTGTCCTTAAAGTCATGTGTTTGTGTGGTCACGTGTTGTGTGACGTCACGTGTTTGTGTGGCCACGCGTTGTGTGACTTCCAGTAACTGTAACCGAGCTATTATATAGTTTTAGTAATATTCTCAGTTTGAGTTGTGTAATCGTAAAATCTGGATGGAATATGATTTTATAGATTGGTGTGGGCCGTGTCATAAAAGCATTGAACGACAATCGGTTCAGATGCTCACCATGCTTTGTGTGAATGGCTAAAGTCACGTGTTGCCCACCTCCGTGGGTACCCTTTCACGAAGTTCTCGTATCCACTATTACATGCCTACATAACCCTATCGTAAGTGGTTCTTACTTACTATGCTCTTTACCTGGGACCACTTTCGAGAGGATTATGGTCTTGTATTAACCTTGAGAGATTCCTAATCTTGTAGAGGACACGAAAGCTTCGTGCAAAGAGCCCGTAGCTCAAAATACGCATTAATATATTTAACATGCAATATCAGTCGATATTGCTTTCTCTTATGGCACTATGATTATGTCTATTACAGTGTCATATATAGCGAACACTTCATGAAGTTCCTTTAACACGTTTAGTGTGCTTTACCGAATTGTTGGAAGGAGTGAGTGTGCGTGACGGTGTTCACTGTTCACATGTTTGTACGCTCTGTGCATGTATCACTGTGTCTGTGTGCTGTTCACTTTTAGCATATGTTCACTCATCCTCGCACCCCAGAGGTACGTGTTACGTTAGCACTGCACGGTAACCCGTGCACACATCTAGGGGAAACTCGCGCCAAAAGTCTACAGGGGTTATAAATCGAACAATGATAACATCTGTTTCATTGGATAGATTTGTACGGCGTTTTCACCGGGAAAAGTGATCTGATTGGTTGGAGTTTTGCGCAGGTTGTCCCCTCGATGTGAGCCAGGGGTACCGTGCCAGTGCTAACGTAATAAGTACCTCTCCGGTGCGAGGATGATGTTCTCTATACAATACATTTATACAGAGACGGCATGAATATACATACCTCTAATGCATATCAGTTCATGCACACACTGCACACTATAGTTACACACTGAATATGAACTCTGCATATTTATCTATGTTTATATTACGTATGTAGGCTAGAAATAGTTAGCATAGGCATCACATAGGCCTACTCTATGCACACACATAGGCCTACTCTATGCACACACATAGGCCTACTCTATGCACACACATAGGCCTACTCTATGCACACACATATGCACATGCACAGTTTGCTTTATGTATACCCGGTACTTCATTATTTCTAATACAAGAAAATACAACGACAATATTATATTCTGCATGTAGTGTGAACTGTAGTTTTCACATTAAGAAGGTAATAGCCACTGAAAGTAGATGAAGTAACATGTATTATTTAATAGTTTATAGCATTAACGTATATCACATACATCACCACTGATTGGTCGAGCATGTATTAGTTATTTTAAGAGATTCTTTGTGACGTTCTTCTGTCCACAGGCACAATTAACTTTGAAGCAGAACCGCTTATTCTTCCCACTGTAGATAACGACCAGGAATCTGAACCCACTTTCGGCAATCCGGGCATCAATATTCCACCAATCAAAGTAGAGGATTTGTGGGATTACATCCGGGCTAGCAAAGAAAACGACTATGATGGACTGAAACGAGAATATAAAGTAAACAACTAAACTCATGGAGTACCTTTTGCTCGTGTGTTTATATTTGTGTTTATAATAAGTCGTTCTTTATATTTTTTTTCTTATTTTGAATATGCTATATGATTTATAATTCAATTATAAGATATTTTATTTGATCGTAGTTATTCAACGTCTTCAGATGATGCTCAGTATCATAGTGTACGTTACGTCGATGCCACTACTAGTGCCTTTGTTTACTCTGATATAATAGATATCTATACCGGTATGTATTTGAAGTGGTGGTAATGGCGTTATTGATGTATTACAGATCATACCCCCTGGCTTGACGTCTGATTGTGAAGTTGCTAAAAGGGCAGAAAACAAAGTCAAGAATAGATACGGCAATATTATAGCATGTAAGTATACATTCATTATGTAATTACAGCTATCTGGCTCTGCGATACCCATTTCAAACAGAAATTAATGTGTGTTTTTTTCCTTTTCAGATGATCACTCTAGGGTGGTTTTAGATACAGAAAATGGTGACGTCACTGATGACTACATCAATGCCAGCTACATTGATGTAAGTATTCACCTCACTCACAATCTATCATAATAATAATAATAATAAGTACATGTAGTAGTATAATAATAATAATAATAATAATAATAATAATAATAAGTAGTAGTAGTAGTAGTAGTAGTAGTAGTAGTAGTAGTAGTAGTAGTAGTAGTAGTAATATGTATGTATGTATGCATGTCTTTATGTATGTATTTTTATATGTATTTGTATAATTCGTTAAATTTCCACACCGAATCTTGCTCAAAGCGTTGAGATTCTTATGGAATAAGATAAATATATTTGATATACTAATACCTAATAATTATGTTTATGGGAATACATCATTAAGTATGTTTGACATTTATAATACCATATAATAGCATACACGGAGTATATTTATGTGATCATTTATGTAATGGATCATTTTGCTAAACGTAACATGATCACACAAATATTGTAAATTACGCGTATCTTATCTCATGTCGTTCCTGGTTTCATCTCACCTGTCTGGTTTATTTGCAGGGTTATCACAAGACAGCAGCTTACATTGCAGCACAGGGTAAGAACAACTTTTGATCCCCCGGCGTCCCCGTAGTCCCTCAATACCGAGAGCAAAATCTTTATCTTGGCGTACCGTATATCTTATTCGCATATACAGGGGCTAAATAAAGCCAATTTAAACCAGTTTCAAAATAAACTACGTTTACAGGGGCGCGCACGCACATATGCACACAAACATTTTACCCGATTTTATTCTTCCCCAGGGAAAGCCAACTGGTCGTGGTCACGTGATGGATGATAGTTCGCATGTCAGCTGACGGTTGTCGGTGTAACTGTACTAACACGTATTCTCGTCTCAGACAGATAGAAACAGATAAAATATGTATCGTGCAGATGTGCATGTAATTGACATTTGTAGAAACGAGAAATCTTCGTTTTCAATTACAACATGCCTCACAAAACGAATCTATGCTAATGATAAATGCCGTATCGTTTACATGTGTGCTAAACTTAATCGACAAACTCATAACAAGGATATTTTGTGCCTTGATTTCATAGACATTAACGTGAGCATTACTAGTTTGAGACATCCATTTTAAAGTCAATATCCACTTCATTGCTTACTGGATCAAGGTTCAAGCAGTCAGTCAAACAACGACTGACGATCATATTCCTCACCCGAAATGAGAAAAATAATGTTTTCCCACCCACGTTGTACTGGCAATGTACACTGTTACTGTTAGCAGATTACAGAGATCAACAATATCCCAATCAATAGCACTTGTCGGTCTTCAGTTTATTATTTATAAAAGCAAAAGTGTCAGTTTTTGCTTACAGGGGACGCCTTGTCCAACCCTACCATACAACACTATTAGCAGCTATTTAGTATCGTGTCTATATCATTCCATATTAATGTTACCTGGTTAACATCAGTATAAGGATCGCCAATGCTACTACAAAAGAGATCATGTCCTTAAGTAAGCGCATCATTTCGCAAAATACGACTTCTTGATGTTCCTCTTACCTTTACTGAGTGTATGCGGGGTCAGCTATAAAACTGCACTAAACCTATGCTGTTATGGAAGTGCTACCAATGTCGAGCACATATAATGACCAGGTTGATGACCAGTTTTCAGAACTCTGTAATCCATAGATGTATCACGCTTCTGTGCTCGATGAATATGGTCGTTTATTGTGAGCCTGAAGACCTTGTTTCTTTGCCTGACCTTCTTTGACCTTGCCTGTAGCTCGCGTTTCTAAATTGAAAAGTTTTTCTCTCATCTATAAGTTAAGCCACGTGTACATGATTTGATATCAATGCAAAATCTCTTCAATTCGGTAGCTACTTTTCTGCCTGGCTAATGCTCCGTGATTGCTTATTTAGAAATCCGACA
>JAUTBQ010184704.1:0-10735 GCA_032361185.1 Lepetodrilus ovalis | reverse complement strand
CGACGCCAAAAAGTTGTACTGTTTGATGAAGATTGCGTTCAAAATGGAGAAGCGGAAGTCGCTCTTGTCGAAATCTGTGAACGCATTCAGCAGCCCTAAAAGATGGATGCTTAAGTGCAAGCATGTATGTTAAATACATATAATATTTACTGACAACTAGTTAAAGGGACCTACTCTTTCATCCAAGAAATAATTCCTTCTTTAGTATGTTCACCACCATATTTAAACTGTACTTTTCCCTTTCTGCAAAACAAAACAAAAATATTAAAATTCTTATTAACAAATGTGACAATGCTGTTAGCATGTTAACTGGAACCTAAACTTTCCAAACACATTTTACCATTTTACTGATTATTTCGATAGAAATGTCTTTACTAAATTTATATTGAAAAGTCAACAGTAGTTTTCACACCAGTAGTACATCTCTTACTTGAAGTAGTACAAGGTCGGGAAGCCTGTTATGTTGTATTCAGCTCGAACCATCATGTGGTGTGGTTTGTCTACATCAATACCGACTAAAACCTGAAATAAAGGGAGACAATCCTTCCAGAGATGATCGTAAATGGCTAACTGAAAAAAAGCAGTTCCTGTAATGCCGAAATGTGTGAAAATTTACGGAATGATGTCAATGTACAACAACTCGATCAGTGTGATGCTTCCACCAATCTTTACTTGTGCTGCGTTCAGGCTACAATACATATCACTACATTACACTACGTTACTTTTCTACAAAATGGTTGAATGATTTCACAGCAAATAAGCAGCACCCGAGTACAGTCCACACCCTTCATGCTTTGGGACTTACTACAAAATACTATGGGCATAAAAATGAAGTTGTTGTGTTGGCTGAACGACTACTACTGCAATATTGTTTTTCACCATTAAAAAGCTAATCAACTGACTGTGTTTACACCAACGGAACATGCGACTTGGAACGACACGACTTGGAATGACGCGACTTGGAATGACACGACTTGGAATGACACGACTTGGAATGACGCGGAATGACACGACTTGGAATGACGCGACTTGGAATGACATGATTTGGAATGACGTGACTTGGAATGACACGACTTGGAATGGCGCGGCTTGGAATGACACGACTTGGAATGACACGACTTGGAATGACGCGACTTGGAATGACATGACTTGGAATGACGCGACTTGGAATGACGCGACTTGGAATGACGTGACTTGGAATGACGCAACTTGGAATGACACGACTTGGAATGACGCGACTTGGAATGACGCGACTTGGAATGACACGACTTGGAATGACACTACTGGGTTACAAACACTTACATATTCACCCTTAAGTTCTGTGGCTGCAGCTGAAAAGTCTGGCTTTAATTTCTTACAGTAACCACACCCTGAAATAAAAACATTCCTAATCACAGTCACATATCCCCAACAGTTGCACATTCCTAAACATGGTAATACATATTTCCAATAAAGTCATAAAATATTCCTAAACACTGTAAAATATTGTTAATAAAAAACACTGTAAACATATTCCTAATAAACACAGTAACAAATATTGGTAATTGATTGAATTATTGCTTAACGTCACAGCAGGAATATCTCACCCATAGGTGACATATTGGTAATTACAACAGCCTATAGTTAGTCTGAATATGATAGTTCTTAGTGTTCTAATTATGATTTATCATTTATCACAATAACTTTCTGCTAGTTACATCGAGATATACCCTGGCCCAGCGAGTACAATTTCCTGCTCAAGCTCCATATTTATACGGGGGATTTGTGAGTATAATTCTGTACTAAAATATGTTATATAATCTCAGGGGCAGGCATTAAACTTGTCACTGGGGCATGTGGTCATGTAGGTCTTGTATCCTTCAAGATACCATAGGGCTCTTGTATCTATCTTGTATCTCTATCTTGTATCTATCTTTTTTCTATCTGGTATCTACTTTGTATCTATCTTATGTCTATCTGGTATCTATCTTATATCTATGTTGCATTTATCTCATGTCTATCTCGTATCTATCTCATATCTATGTTGTAGCTATCTCATATCTCTCGTATCTCTCTTGTAGCCATCTCATATCTCTCTAGTATCTCTCTTGTATCTATCTCGTATCTATCATTCTCGCTAGGTGCTACGAGACAGCTATGGTATTGTGGTGGAGACGAGAGCTTCGTGAAGGGCAGCACAGATGACAACTCTACTTACATGGAGCATAAAACATGACCAGCATTGGATGCTTTTCTTTCTTCAATAATTTACTCAGTCCCTGAAAATAAGAAACATTCTTGAAACTTCTGCTATATCTAAACTGATCAATATAATAAAAACAGCTAGAGTGCAAGGAATATGTCTGGTAACTAGGGGTGTAACGATAAGTCGATAAGTCGACCTATTGCGATAGTGTGTGTCCCGATAGCAATCTATCGATAGCAATCTTAAAAATCGATAACTATTGCGGATAGTATGATGGACTATCGAAAGTTACGATAGTTTTATTTTTTTTATCCTCGCTTATTTTCTGAAACACCAACTTGTCCTGTACCTGATTTCAACTAATGACGTAAATTGCAGCTTATTGTGATAGTAATTCTAACTATCGCAATACTATCGTGATAGTGAAATTACCTGTGATAGTCACCCCTAGTTGTAGCTAAGAACTAGTAAAAAACGGCCATAAATATCTGTGATAGTATGCCATTAATGTTTTGTTGGTTGGACGTTTTAGCCAGTCCCCTATACATGCGCGATTAGACTCTCCAACCAAGATAATTGCTAGGCTATAAAACACAACAAATAGAGATCACAGACAGGATTATTGCGATAAAATAATGTTTGAATTGCTGATACTCCACTCAACGTGTGCGGTAGCGTTACGTTTAAACCATTATGCGAGCTCTTGTTATTCAAACATATGTTATTCCTATAGAGATGAACAGGATAAAAGTTATCCAAGCTTTTAAGTAACGCACTCCGGTATTTGCACGATCATTAACCACCTACAATAATCGACGCAAACATTATAAAGAATACACACTAACCATGTAGGAGTTAAAGCAAAGACGCAACGTGTTTGAACAGGATGCTTTCCTTAGCGGACCTACTCCATTCCTGCTTGCAAATGTGTCGTAATGACATATTGTGACATGGAGGAAGATAGTGTTGCATGCATTATCATACATGATATGCTACTCCAAGAGAGAAGGAATTGTTTTTAAATAATAAAGTTGCAAGATCATCTCTGCAATATTTTGTTGGCCACGTGGTATTTGATAGGCATGGCCACGTTGAATTGCAAGTTATCACGTGAACGTGAACACTATATATCACGTGATCAA
The DNA here is from genome assembly GCA_032361185.1 of Lepetodrilus ovalis. Classification (NCBI taxonomy): domain Eukaryota; kingdom Metazoa; phylum Mollusca; class Gastropoda; order Lepetellida; family Lepetodrilidae; genus Lepetodrilus; species Lepetodrilus ovalis. The sequence goes on along the minus strand of JAUTBQ010184704.1, from coordinate 7,408 downwards.
CAAAATCATGTGACTATAGTATGTCTTTCGAGCCAGGAAGACACATCTCATGTTCAACTTGAAAACTAAAGCGCAAAATAGGTTCATCTTCTAACTTCAACTTCATGGACTTCAATATGGCGTTACAGATTAAACTAAATGTCTGTGAATGTGTGCATGAATTAGTATTTACCAGCACATTTAGTGCGTGGCTTAAATCAGAGATAAAGTTGTTGTTTGTGGACCGAATGGGAGTGACAAATGTAAAGTTCATGCACTTAGCATACATATCATCGATTTTCTGCCTCCGAATACCTTTTCACCGCTGTAGGATAGGTAAAATCCCAATGACATTTACTTTTCCGGTTAAAGCTGAATAATCAGTTGATAAGGTTCGGTAATATATAAATGTTTCATAGTGTAATATAGATTAAGGGAGATATAACTCTAATAATTGAACACGGTATCAAATCACCTTTGACGACATAGTAGTGTCAATAAAGCTACGTCGGGTCCAATTAACAAATATTAAAGTATTGATAACTAGTAAGACATGTGGAATAAGTAATTGGTTGTAGGAAGTAATTTGTGTAGTCGAAACAAATGTATATATCTTCAGGTAAGGCTTTGCCAGAGCAATCCGTGAGTCAATCCGTTTAGGTATGAAGCTGCATCGTGCTTTCAGAGAGCTGTGGCGGGTAAGATCGTCGTTGAAAATAACCGTAATGGCCACCAAAGGACTTCAAGTGAACATATTGTCATGATAATATGCGAAAAGCCACATTCACCATCGAAACAAGGTCATTATGTCTATTTAACATGTATTTGAAGATAATTAAGTATCCATAATGGCCGCGTTTCGAGAAGAAGCCAGCGGATAACCATTCACGCCCATCCTCCTTCTTGGGAATCCACTGATGCTTCCAAACACTGCCTCCCCTGAATAGCAGTGCAATTTACTTGTTCCAGTTCAGTGAGATTCACTAAAAGTGGATCTAGCTTCTGCATCTTGCATCCTATGATATTCCAAGCGAGCTCCATCTGGGTGGGATCTGTACATTGGACGCAGGATCTTGTGTTGCCGTCCACGGACAGATGGATCTGTGGCCAGAAGGTGACTCTCGAACTATGGTCCAGCAATAGGAACAAGGATCCAGTTCCACAGATGGATCACAGCTCTGCCAGTCGCCTTCATGCTATCGTAGAGGAGTTGCGAGTAGCATAGCTGCACGAGCCCAAGATGTGATGGCGGTAACATTGTTGCCGTTCAGATTCAACTTTATAGTGTGACCGAGGACCTGAGAGTTTCTAGGATTCGTTCCTGCCCGACAATGAACCACAGGCTGAAAAGCTTGTGGAGTCACTTTAGGCACGCGGCTTCGTTCGAACACGCCTCTGTTCACCAAGCGGAGACTCGGTACCCGGAAGGATGAAATGGGCATACGAATGCTAACCTTCTAGCGCCTTGAGTGGCAACTTGGGTTGTATACTCCCCGAGAGCACACATATCAGTTGACCGGGGTAATAATATAGCGCAATTAGTACACTGTTTTCGAGCGTGGAATCACTGGAATTACGGCAAGTGTGTAGTCATAGGACATTCTCAACGAATGCTCGGGAGCCTTTTTATGATATATGCCGTGTTTCATTGCAGTCATACCTGAATACACTCGTCTATTCCAAGTTACAAGCCTGCTAGCATCCGACTAATGCATCTTAATCCTTGGGGTAAAACCTGCATCAAATCAAACGGTGTTTCTTAGAACGATAACTATCACGTAAGCAGAACATGACGATTGCCTCCATCGAACCCCAACACATCCCCGCCCCAACCTCCAGCCATATCTCCTACCCCCACCCCACCCCCACCCCTACACTCACACACACACGCACGCACGCACACACCAACCCTCTCCATATCTCTGACCTTTGCCCTGCTGATCTGAGACTATTTCTCAGTATCCTTGAGAACATTTTCTGTGTGTCATCCAGTTCTTCTTCTGACAAAAGGTTTAACGCATTCCCAAGAGGAGCTACTATTATGAATATTGATGTAATGGCGTCATACAAGGCTGACCAGACCTTGAACAATCCTTTGCCTCATTAGCGTACCAATGTGTCGGTGCCAATCTGATAATTACAGAACGGTATTCTTCGAGCTGAGAATAAAAAGCTCTGCGAGACATTCCAGCATTAATCGTGTCTAATATTCCTCCTCTTCTGGCGTCAGATAATCTTTTACGGGATATATATTAAACAAGAAGTAAGATTACATTTTAGAAGCATTTCAAATTGTGCATGGATTTAGCAAGGCGCGGGTCGCTCTTTGCGAGTTTTCACTTGCCTTGGGTTTCCGAATCCTTGACATCGTGGCAATGGGAATCATTTGACAATCATACGACAATTACTTCACTAAGTATTTTCTCGACCATGCGACAGATGAGTTTTATTTTTAAGCTGCACGTAGTTAATTTCGTTTACGAACTGAAAGAAAGGATTATACAGAGTTAATTTTGGTTATTGTTTGTATACCGTTTGGCTATAATGCAACGTACTTACTATGTTAGATCTGAACACAGTACTAGTAAGTAATGTATAGTGATTTACAGTACTTACTAGTACTGTGTGCAGATCTCACCAAGAAGTACTACTAAAAAAAGGTAGCGTCAGATGCCATACTTTGTAAATGCATTAGAAGAACCATTTCTGTCACTACTTTAGTACTTTGTGCAGATCTTACATAGACGTACTTACTAGGTTAGATATGCACACAGTACTAGTAAGTAACGTAATTACTAGTATTGTGTGCAGATCTAACCTAGACGTACTTACTAGTATTGTGTACAGATCTAACCTAGACGTACTTACTAGTACTGTGTACAGATCTCACCTAGACGTATTTACTAGTACTGTGTACAGATTACTATTACTAGTACGTAGCATGTAACCATTGGTTATATAAAGCACAGGTGAGGTGCAGATGGATAATTATTCTAAACTGGGAATATCTCAAATTGGTGAATAGAAAATAAAAATAGTCCAATTTGGAACCCAACGTAAATATACTATTGACGTCCTCTTCGTCGACAGCTTGAAGCGACATACCTCCTTGAAGCATCTATTCTATATTGATATAGATACGCGGATGGCTCAATCAGTCAAAGTCAGCAAACTTATAAGCCACCTTTATTCCTGCACCTTAAATATCTATCTACCCTTAGGGTAGACATAGAAATCGTTACGAGAGGAAAGCCTCCACCATAGTGTTCTGTTAATTAAAATGAAAGCACAATGGAATTCATGTATTTAGAAGTTAGTCGCACCTGGTGGACACACATAGAATAAGATACATGGAAATCTTACACAAGAAGACGGTATTTCAGGTCGATAACACCATTATCAGATCGACTATGCACTCAGTGCAACTACAACAATACCGAATATGAAATCCACTTCCTAATTGAATGTAAGTTTTATTCTAAAATACGAAGTTCATTTTTAAACAAATGCATGCAATATAATATATGTTTAACACACTAAATTCATTTCAGAAATTGGAATGGCTTTTTAATTCCAATGTTATACAATATTATTTAGCTCAAGCTGTATTTATAATGTATATAATCTTAGAAGATTGTCTCTATGATAATTTTACTGAATATATGCTCATTTTATCATTATACCGTATGTATATTTATTTTACTTAGCATGTACTCTAACGGGTATCTTCCTTTAGGCCAACTTCGGCCCGGTGCAAATTTAATTTGTATATTTTATATGTAAATGCACAAGACATAATAATAAACTATTATTATTATTAGTAGTAGTAGTATTAGTATTAGTATTATTAATATTATTAATATTATTATTATTATTATTATTATTATTATTATTATTATTGTTATTAGTATTGTTTTTGTTATTATTGTTATTGTTATTATTATTATTAGTAGTAGTATTATTATTATTATTATTATTATTATTATTATTATTATTATACAACTGAGTCGATGAATTACGTCACCATACACTGCAGGTGGCATATCTTTTATGTATGTGGTCGTCGTTATCATGTTTGCTTTGTGAAACTCAAACAGTATTGTATGATGTCGTGTTGATTTCGTCTTTGATGTTAATTGTCCTTTCATGCATTAAAGCATATTTATAAACTTGGCATATATCACGTACGCCGTACGTCAATATAGCGAAACCGTTTTTAAAGGCAGGCCAGTATCAATAACTTCTGCAGTAAGTGGTAAAATAAATCAAAGACAACTATTGAGTTCAAACAGTAAACTTTGTCAAAAGTAGCATTCATGATTAATACATTAAAACTGGGGTTTTTAACAGTACAACTGTTTTAGCATTAATTAGGATACAATTATTATAATGATGAGCAATACTCAAATCTAGCCATAGTATGTGTTCATACATTCCAATGGAACGAATACCATTACAAACTCCCTTCCTTTTGTAAAATGTTTTTTTTTTTTATTAATTTGCAGGGTTTTGGATTGAGTCATCGCTAATGTTTTCCAGAATGTCCAACTGGGCATCATTTCTCTTTGATCTGAATCATCGCTAATGTGTTCGACAATATGCAACTGTAATTGATTTCGCAATGTATAATTACAATCAATGTATAGTTAAGTAAATGTAATGCTTGTTTTCGAACCGCCCATGTCGAATAGTTCATTTCTTATCTATTTGGGACAATGGCTACTAAGAAGCTTCGATTACATCAATAGAAAGCATGACGTCGTATTTGAAATTCCAAGATGGGTTTTAGCTTGGAGGCGAACTCTTAAAGTATTTTTTTTGTCATTTATTACGAATTTTATGACAAATGTCAATCATTTGTCGAGCCGAGCAGGAGAGACGTACTTGTTTTGAATAGGTTGTCATTCCCATTTACAATTAATGTAAATAAATGTATGTTCCCTGACAACCTTGTCTCATTGAATCCTTAGAGTTAACTAATCAAGATTAATTGCACCTGTCTGTCAATTAAGCCAGAATTAGTTTTCTATATTGATGAGTAATAACGCAACCAACGAAGACCATTAGCTTCGTCATGAAATGCTAAGTAATGACTATTTTTCTTTAAGACAACTAGAACACTTTATTGACACAAGCCATTACAATGCCCTCTGGTTATAGATAAGTTAATAGCACGATATACTTAATTACTAGTATAAATGTGTCCGAGATAGAATACTTCATAAACATATGCATTAGACTGTTCCCGAGTGGCCTTTTAGAAAAAAATACTCACCCCACAAAGTTATGTCATTTTAATGCATAGCTATATCATTATTCTTCAATTAACATCCTCTGCGATATGGATCGTAGCCTATATCAACGTATGTTTACTATTGGTTTTCCTCCTATGCTAACCATTGTTCAACACTACTTCTATCATACTCACAGTGCAATAGTTCTTCTATCATAGACTGTTCAGAGCGCAACGGTCCTGCTATCATAGAGTGAGTTCGATCATTCTACCATGGTTACCCTAGTTCGACTAGACCGTGATCGAACTACCCATGGTTCAAATAAAATGACGTTACAAATCTACCATGGTTCAGCCCACCGCTTGGCATGAGTTAGTCTGGTTCCAAATTGTGACATCGCTTTAGTTGAACCAGGGGTAGTTCGATAACGGTCTAGTCGAACTAGGGTAACCATAGTAGAATGATCGAACTCACTCATACTCACAGTGCAACAATCCTTATATCATAGGCTCTTCACAGCGCAACGACTCTTCTATCATACTCAGAGAGCAAATAATTGACAGAAATACTACGTGAAACGACTTCTGACTACATCGTTTTACCCAAAGAGCATCTTCAGCGATCTCCAAATATACTGAAGAACATTTTATGCTGTATTCTGTTGACTTCATTAATGTAACGCTGTGTGTAAGTCCACAAAGCATGTGTAATAATCGGAAATCGGTAATCGGTAATCGCTTTGCTTCGCGTACGCCGGATGCTGGATATTATTCCTCTACTAATCATCTGCCATCGACGTAACGATCTACGTAGATCAAAAAGACCATTCAGAACCTCGTGACGTCATTTCCGCTCTGCTGTAATACGCTTCCGTTCCTGCAAGGTTTCCATCTTTCAAACATTCGAGACCTCTCGCACCATTCGAGACCATTCACCCTTTTTCGTAGCCTACAACAAGAGTAGAGTGACGGAAGCTTCCGAAAGGTCTCGAATGGCAAATATACTATGAACCTTGACAAAATGAACATAATCACATCAAGTGTCTAATAGACATTCAAGGTGAAATTTGACACGTAGTTCTAATAGACATTCAAGGTGAAACTTGACACAAAATGTCATATGCAATCATATTTCTTAAATTTCAAGCTAGCAGCAATTTGATTAGTAGGGGGAATCTCATGACTGCGGCCATTACCATTATGTCCGAGTGTATATTTGATCATTCTCTGCCTCCCAGGGTGATCCATAGGGTGATCCATTCATTTTATTCACTCCACACTCTGAAATGAATAGAGGCAATGAACGTCCCCGAGCTGTTGTTAGAGGATGATATTGGCGATGTAACGAAGTTGTTCCGATCCATCAACACACGTACCAGGTAGTGACTGTCACCGTCGGCTATTAAAATAAATTACACATAAACGTTGTGTTATTGCTGCCGAGACTGGTGTTATTGCTGCCGAGACTGGTGTTATTGCTGCTGATACTGCCTTTAATTATAACGACCTTCTTCTATGTGTACAGGTTCCATGTAACATGTCATGTCTAATTAAAAGGCCTTGTCGTCTAAAGATCTGCTGTGGCTATCAAGGTTCTGGCTGTAACATGGATTAATGCGTATGTACTTTTAGCAGACTACGCAGAGTCGTTAGCGTAGCCATCTCTGGATCCCAGACGGGGATTTTCGGTCAATGGAAAAATGTATGCATTCTGCAATGAAGAATCGTCGGATATCGTGGCTGTGACTATCACGGGAATTGCTTTCATGTGCAAGAAATAGTGCAATGAGTCCGAATAAACTTCACGATGAAAATAAATATACCTTATATTAGTTTAAAGGCATACAATCACAGAATAAGCGGCCGTTTTGGACCGAACTGGACATAGACAATAAAAATACGTGTATCTTTTCTTTAAAGTACTACGTATTAGGGGTGTAACGATAAGTCGATAAGTCGACATATTGCGATAGTGGGTGTCCCGATAGCAATCTATCGATAGCAGTCTTAACAGTCGATAACTATTGCCGATAGTATGATTGACTATCGATAGTTCCGATAGTTTTATTTATTTTTTATCCTCGCTTATTTTCTGAAACTCCAACTTGTCCTGTCCCCAATTTCAAATAATGACGTCAATTGCAGCTAATTGCTATTGCATAAGTTTGTGCTAAAATAGTGGGATATGCTTGAAAT
>JAUTBQ010184693.1:0-10736 GCA_032361185.1 Lepetodrilus ovalis | reverse complement strand
ATTCATACTATGTATTCCAATTACTCATACTGTCTATTCCATGCAACGTTTTTACTTTTCATATAGCTTTTTAAACAACATGTGCAATATATTGGCTAGTTTATCAACAACATACTTCATTTGTAACACAAATATAGTTAAATAATTAATATTTTATTCGTCGCAAATGGGTGAAAGATACCCGCAGCGACGTTAAACTCCATATTCACTCACTAGGTAAATTTGTGGTTGTCGCCTATGGGTGAGATATTCCTGCTGCGACGTAAAGCAATAATTCCATCAATCAAAGAAGAGATAATCAAAACTATTGTAAACATTTTTTTTAAATAAATGGAAAATAGAAATGGTATTTTAGAGTGTCATGAATAAGCATGGTCAATCTTTCAGAATTGAAATACGAAGAGTTATTTCATTTAATTCCGAATTATGGCATGTTTTTCATGCTTCTTCATTTTTAAACACATTTAGTTAAATAGTTAAATATTTAATTTTCTTAGACCCCAATTGAAGAGATCATTATGTGATATTTATTTGGTTTCACACATATGTGTGTTATAACTTTTTAAGGCTGCTGATTGGCTGCTCCTGGACTGTAGCAACTGTCCCTGGTCACATGGTCATATGCCTGGAATCTTCAAATTCACCTAATTTTCACAATTAAAAGTAATTTCTAATGGTGTGTAAGAAATATAATACTAAACTTGTATCCATTAAATATTATTTATCTTACAACTCATTAAATACGAATTGAAAACAACTTGTAAGATAAATGGTATCTAACGGACACTCGTTTAGTATTCTCTATGTCACTAATGGGTGAAAGATTCTCACAGCAACATTAATTAACCATCTCCCTGCTCGATTAGACACAGACACTCTGGTTGCCTGCAGCAGGGAGAGGGTTAATTAAACTTCATAATCACTCACTGAAGACTGCACTGTTTTAGGAAGGAGCCATTCTGGTGTTTGTACCAGGTTGGGATGAGATCAGTAAGATACACAAGGCCATGCAGGCAGACCGGATGTTGTCCTCAGGTACTGTTCATTCTATTCTTTATGTGTAACATTCTATTCTTTATGTGTAACATGTGCAGCACAGTGTTCTGTAGGTAGACAGGGGGTGCGGGTGGTAGCACAGTGGTAGAACGTTGGACTATGGAGACAAAGGTCCCGAGTTCAAATGCCCAGCGTCAATGTTCGCGGAAGTTGCATTTCTGACGCGATATTGATATGATGCACTGTCTGTAGAGTGGCAATACAGATATCATCCTTGGTCTGTCAGTACCAGCCAGTGTTTGCATGTTTTCTGCAACATTCAGTGCTACGGATGTTGCGGGTTTCCTCCTGCCCTAAAACTGACAAGTCCTGATATTAGTAAAACATTCTAGAAAGCGACTCTAAACCACAATACAAAAAAAGAAAAGTTACCTGTATAATGTGTGACATCACCAATCTATACATTTCGCTTGAAAATCCTACAAGATACCATCATTGTATCAAAATGCATCTTGCCATTTTCACTCAGGCACAAGCTCTTATGCTAAGTTCTATCACAGTCAGTACACAGACTTATTTCTTCACTCAGACAAGTTCCGAGTGATCCCGCTCCACTCGCTCATGCCGACTGTCAACCAGAAGCAGGTCTTCGAGAGGCCGCCTAAAGGAGTCAGGAAGGTTGTCATAGCAACCAACATCGCCGAAACCAGGTAAGCACTTGTACTTGTACAGTCGACACCTGTTTATCTGGATGATTGTGTTCCCGGAAAAGTCGTGCGAATAACTGAATTTTACGGATGTCTGAGTCGTTTTACATAGGATGACTGATATATGGTTCCCAGTAAAAACTGTGTGGATAGTGAGGGAACTGGTTATCCGAAGTCCGGATAAATAGGCGTCCATCGTGTAAAATATAAAACAACAAATGGAGATTAAAAAAAATTAAATGCATAAATAAATCAGGTGAGTAGGAACATTAATTTCTGTGGATTTTTTTCTGTATTTTGTGACACAGCAGCATTGGATAATCTGCTCAAGCGTGGAAGCGGTTTTCTAATGTTTGCCTTTGACCATCCTTGAGGTAAAGGGCAGTAAGAAGATTTGAATTGCACCGCTTCTGAATTCGGCAGGAATTATTAGCTAAGCTCCAGCAAGACTACTTTCTGCCAGGGTTGTTGCTTATGGGTGAGATATTCCCACTGCGATGTAAAGCAATAATTCATTCATTCTTAACTACTTAGGAGCTCCTAAACAGTTGTCACCTGGCATAAATCGACATCTAACTGAGTCATAAAGTTAGGAGCTCCTAAAGTTAAGACACCATCGTGCAATGGGGGCATGGAACACTTTTTTGTTGTGTTCGACTCATTTTTCGTCGTTCATTCCAGCATAACAATAGACGACATCGTATACGTGATCGACTGCGGGAAGATCAAGGTGAAGGACTTCCTGCCTGAAAAGAACCTGACCAGTCTGGAGTCCAAGTGGGTCAGCAGAGCCAATGCCAAGCAGAGGCGCGGCCGATCAGGCAGGTGTGTAGAATACTTACACCAGACATCCTCTAATACACAGCCCCAGTCCTGTCTTACGTATACGCTTCAAGCCTCAGTCCTGTCTTACGTATACGCTTCAAGCCTCGTGCAGTGCATAGTTCATAAGCTAGCCAAGAATGAAACATCCTCTAACATTCAGGTCCAGTGTTCTATTATGCATACACTACAGACCCAGGCTTGTAAGCTAGCCAGGAATAAGACATCCTCTAACATTGAGAACCAGTGCTGTCTTACACATATGATGCAGACCCTGGCCAGTGGATGTTTTGTAGCTAACCAGGGAAGAAAATATATGGTGGCTTCAATGCTTCATGACATGCTTTCCTGACAGCAATAACACGCGAAACCCCTTGTAGTGTGACGGCATGTAACACAGACTGTTGTGTTATCGCTGTCAGGAGAGCATGGGTTCATGAGTGATTCTCAAGGATGGATAATCCCTAAACAAACATGGATTATCTGCCCTTGAGCATCAGTCTTGTGACACATTCTGCTCCATCTTTACATTTATAGTGAACCTAGATATGCTGTAAGAAATATTAACCATGAATAAGATTTTGAGAACCTTTTTATCTGTATTTAAAAGCAGGTTTTTTTTTAATTAAATCTTTTTAACTTTTATTTTAATTTAATTTGTTTTTTAATCACATTATTGCTTGTACATGCTTTACTTACTGTCTTTCGTCAGATGAATTGTATAATGTCAGGGCTCCAGACTAACGTTTTGAGTTACTTGCCTGCAGTCCTAGTCAGGGCAAAAATAGTGTGCATGCAGTGCAGTTTAACTTGCTCTTGTATGTCAGGCATATGTTAGTTTAGAGCCCATTGACAAAGCTCTCTTATCCACTAAGGGACTGGTAGCTCTCGCTTTGCCAATAGCTAATACACTACTAAGAGAGCGCTACCAGTCTCTTAGCAGATAAGATAGCTTTGTGAAAGGATACCCTGAATGTTCTGTTGTGTTGTGTTCTGTCAGAGTGCAGCCAGGCGAATGCTTCCACCTGTACACAGGCTTACAGTGGACGGAGATGGAGGACTATCTGCCGCCTGAGATCCTCCGCACTCGTCTCGAGGAGCTGTGTCTCAACATCAAGGTCCGCTCTCACTGCCGCCCTTACCGGACACACTGACCATATGTTAAAGCTGGAAATATTCACTACTGTTAATATTTTGCTCATTTTACTCAATATTTTACTACTGTCAATATTCTACTACTGTTTTCTTGCTTAAATCTAATTAGTAATTATATGAACTAAAATGTTAGTCGTCGCCTATGGGTGAGATATTCCCGCTGCGACGTAAAGTACTAATTCATTCATTCTACTACTGTCAATATTCTACTACTATCAATAGGTGTATTGTTTATCTCCAATGGTGTATCATTATTGCTAATATTGTTGGATGAAAGGGTGATTTATTTTTTCATTTAAAAAAAAAAATTAAATATTATTCTCGTATTTTTATAGAGTGCAGATTAATATTGATCAGAACGTTGTTACTTTGTTTTTACAGCTTCTGAAACTGGGTAAAATTGAGCCGTTCATCCAAAAAGCCATGCAGCAACCTTCTATGGAAGCCCTTCACAGAGCAATCGTCACACTACAGAGCTTGGTACGGCCGTCACAAACCAAACGTTGCTATTTAGAGTGCAAGTGAATATGCAAGAAATGGCTGGTAGTGACATGCCTATAATCATAATTACAAGTTGCTATAGACATTGAAAATATAATATTTTCAGCAATTGATAGTGTGGCCATGTTAGTGTTCCCATTTCCATGGCGTCCTTCTCAGTCATCCATCATTCAACGGTTCCCCTATTTACCAGAATGCACTGGACCAGGAAGAGAACTTGCTACCGCTGGGGCACCACCTGGCGCGGATGCCCGTGGACCCGCAGACCGGCAAGATGATCCTGTTTGGCGCCATGTTCTGCTGTCTGGACCCCATCCTCACCGTGGCGGCCAGTCTCAGCTTCAAGGACGCCTTCACCATACCACTGGTAATAATGTACTCATTTATGTTGGGCGCCATATCCATGTCGAAAGTTTGCTCATAGTGCTACATTATTTCCTCTGGTCAATAGATTAGTATGCATCCTGGGGAGTAGCCAACCCAAGCTGCCACATTTCCGGCACGAGAAGGTTAACATACACAATTCCAATTCAACCTACCGGGTACCCATTCACTACTGGGTAGACTAGAGTAGTATGGGTAGATTATAGATCTCCATGTATCATGTATGAATTTAAATTTAAATATTTTTTTTAAAGAAGAAATTATTTAGAAAAAGTTAAATAATAGTTTATTTCTTATTTTTTAGATTTGTATTACTTTCAATGTAAATTGTTAACATTCTTGAGCTTTGTTTATGTATTCTATTGATTATATCAATGGTATTTCTATTTTAAATGCTTTATCAGGGAAGAGAAGAGGAGGCAGATAGAGCAAGGAAATCTTTGTCAGAAAACACCAAAAGTGATCACCTCATGCTAGTCAATGCTTTCCAGGTAACCCAACCTCCTTATGGAATCTTACAGTTAGTGAATGGAGAGGTTCTTCTTCTTAATTTTTGGTCATCACGTATGGGTGAAATATGCCCGCTGCGACATAAAGCACCATTCTTCATTTTTGAAAAATACTAAAAGATTTTTTTTAATATTCAGGGATGGGAACGAGCTGCTTCTCGAGGAAAAGAGCGTGATTACTGCTGGGACAACTTCCTCTCGCCGAGTACATTACGGGTATGTGCTGACATGTGACAATAACTCAAACAGCCATTGTTTGAAATATGTGCAATCTAAATACGAGACATGTTATTAATGTTGTGTCCTAAGCTGGTACATTGCAGTATACGATGACGATATGATGTCGAATATATGTTAGTTTTAAATTACCACGTCGCGTTTTACATCACCACATCGCTGATGTGCTTTCAACGTCAATTCAACATCGTATCGACATCATATGCCTAGATGTACTGGCTGGGATAATTGTAGTGTTATTACCATGTTATTGTAGTGTTGTTGTTGCATTGTTTCAGTTGTTGAAGGAGATGAAAGGTCAGTTGGCTCAACTTCTGCTAGAGCTCAAATTTGTCAGTAACAAACATCCCAAAGATTCTGCTGCTAATATAAACTCCAGTAAGTCAAACATTATTCAAATATTTCAGAAATGGATTACGTCTCCACATATCTCTATTGTATTATCCTCAGTCAGTAATTGGTCCTAACTGAATACTGTACATCATAAAATATTAAAGAGCATAAAATTTAACGAGTTGCTCTTTGACGTTAACATTTAATTCACTAATATTTTTGAAAGAGTATTCCGTAGATGTAATAATCACAAATGGGTGAAAATTTCCTGCAGCGACGTTAAACTCCATAATCAATCAATCACTGTAGATGTAAGCATAAGCTAGTTAAGATTTTATGACACTAATAGGCGATAATCCACTGGACGCTAAAGTTTAATGACGCTAACATTTTATGAGAATATATGGATTGATCAATTTCACAATATGATTGTGATCTGTATACAAACCCCGGGGGCCCGACATCAAAGTTCGCAGAAGGTGCATTTCTCGTGCGATATTGATAGGATGCACTGTCTGTAGAGTGGCACTACAGTTATCATTCTTCGTCTGTCAGTACAAGCCGGTGCTCGCAGGTTTACTGCAACATTCAGCGCTACAGATGTTGTGGGTTTCCTCCTGCCCTAAAACTGACAAGTCGTCATGTTAGTGAAAGATTCTAGAAAGCGACTATAAACCCCATTACACAAAAAATAAATAAAAGAATTGACTGTTTCATGGATTCATACAATTTGCACGTAAATATTTTGTTAATACTAGAATTAATCACAGTACATGGTGTAATATCATCAGTTCTTTAGGTTTATGTTCGTGTTTGAGCCACTTTAACGTCTATTTCTTGGTTGGCATACCTCGTCTTTGACCAATGCAAGGTTCATGATGGCCAGAAGAAAGTAGGGGTCAAGGTCAATGGCTTCCTGTGAGAATCTCTCGGATAGATCCAACTGGTTAGAGTCCAGATACATCCTCCCCAGTCTCATCTTAGCCTCTGCGTTGTCTGGAAACAATTAATAAACTTTATTTATAAATAAGGCTATATGTACACACTCATTCTCACGAAAGTAGGACAACTGCTGTCATTGGTGTTTCGGTAGTCATACCTGACACTACGCAACCGAAAATCAGCAGATTTTGTAATTTCTAAACAGGTATTCATAACGACTAGAATGGTATATAGATTGTTGGGTTTCATATATGATGATTTTTCTTTGGACAGAGCCTTGACAAAATGGCGTGTCATCAACTTTTTTTAAAGCATATTTACAGCCATATATTGTTTATTTTAAGAATCGTAAATGCACTGAAATTCCTCACATTCAATACACTCTAGGATGACTTAAAATAATAATACCTATCATGTATAGAAACTCAGTACATTATTTTCCCACATGACCTATAGACTGTGTCATAAGAATGGAGTAATTTACGAGTCCAATATTTTGACATATATAGCATGGTTAAAAATAAGCAAATATGATTAATTATTATGTTACATTAATTAACATAACTTAGGTATGTGTAATACAAAGTAAAACTATCAATACGCATATTGAAAAGTGAAAATGTTTTTTTTTAGCGAAAGTGCTTTTTTATTTATCATTTATGGGACAATGACTGTATCCATCGCTATGGCCTCATTATTTTATTTTAATTGTAGGCATAGATATGATCGGATACTATGAGAATGTATCATTTAAAAAATAAATAGAACTCAACAAGAACTATTAATGAGAATCAGGAATCCATCATTATGTTTACTGATATGATAATCATTTATGGGCAGTGTTAGAAACTTTAGTGTTATGGCCACTGGCCAACCGGGCCAGTAACTTTTAAAATCAGCTGGCCCAGAAGCCAACTGAATGTCATTATCACTTTAAATTTTCCTGGCCCGACGGACCCTTAAGTTTACAAAACTGCTGGCCCGAAGTGAAACTCACTGGCCTGGGGCCTCTGGACCAGTGGTATTTTCGAACACTGTTTACGGGACATCATTTATGGGACATCCAACTAGACGTTTTTCGCATCAGGTGGGTGTCATTTTGTTACGTGGTGAACAATTACATAATTATATATCACTCTGGGCGAAAGTAAATAGCATTTACCCATACTTGCGTGCATTGCTGAAGTGGACGACTTACCAAGCGACAATTGACAACAACATTCCCAATGTCCTACTTTTATCACTTTTTTATTTTCGTTATTTTCTCTGTAATATCGTATAAGGCGGGTACTATAATGCAGGGAGTATATCATGGACCCCAACTTCAGCGTTATATCAAGTGGACACTGTATTTGGTTTGAAAATTGTGTTTTCTCGAATTTGGAACATACACCGCCCCGCCCCTTACAGATCAAAACCGTAGATGCGCATTTTGCATCTCTAAGAGAGCAAGGGCGTAATAGTTCCAGATGAATGCATTTCTTCCGCAATATTTCACGAAGATATTCAGTCTTTATTGCAAAACATGTGGGAAACATTAGGTACAAACCTTTTTAGAGTTCTGTTCATTATATAAGTTGTATGACGAATAAACATCACCATGTGAAAAATTATGTTTGCTATAAACTATATTTTTAAAAACCTTGTACTCAGGCATGGCAAGACAATCTGTGATTTCAGTGGAACACAAGCTGTGCTGTAGACTCCAACTCCAGGACAAGTAAAACAGCGGAATTCCGCAGAAAATTGATATTCCTGTGTACTTCATGACAACAGTTAACCCTCTCCATGCTGCAGGCAACTGGAGATGCCCTAAAAAGCAGTGTCTGTGCATATTCCAGCTTTGGGAGGGTTAAAGAACAACAAGCTGATATTTCTACCAACCAGGGAATTCATCGAGGAACTTGTGGACAAGTTCGATTCTTCTTCCTAGAGATTTATCGCCTTCGGGTCTTATGATGTGTTCTGAAATGCGAAGAAAAATGATAAAAAGTTCCTAAATATCTTCAGCATGTTGTTCTTTCATTACTGAGATTAATTATCTCTTTTTTTAAATCTATTTACCGGCAAAGTTTTGATGCAGTTATTAAGGCCATAGTAATTTGATTCTCTGGTTAACAGATTTTTAAATGATAAGTCTGACACAGACGGTTGAAAATAAAAATATATATTATTTGATATATTGGTCAATGCACAGGTCCAATATATAAATAAAAATAACAGCAGATAATTGAAACCTTAAATTGTTCAGATTTGGACACACAATTATTTTAAAAGTAGATTTTTGTTACACATACAGTATTTACCAGTAAGCAATAAAATTGCTTTTTGTCAACCATTCATTGGTGGGTTTTTTCCAGTGATGGTTAATACAACTTGTTCCTTCATCATTTATTATCATAATGTTCTAAAGGCTATTACACTGTCGGCAGAATATAATAAAAATTATTATTATTATTTTCCCAAGTGTAAATAATCATGTCGCTGGATCCGTAAAACAGGTAATCAAATAACTATGGCCTAAACTAGATTCTTATTTATATTTTACCAAATTCATGCTTGTATGCTTTCTCATAGTGCTATGATATTACCCCGGTCAATGGATTAATGTGCACTCAACTCGCCGCCAACACTTAAAGTGCTATAAGGTTAACATTCACAATCCTACCAGGTACCCATTCACAGCTGCTGGGTGAACTGGAGCAGTGTGGATCTAAGCACTTGGCTCTGCTAGAGCAATGTAGGATAATAATAAAACCAAAGGGAAGGTTGACCTACAATGTCACAGTCGATTGTGTGAGGAAATTGTTGATTGCAGTAACCTTTCACCCATACATGACCTTTCACCCATATGTGACCTTTCATACATACATGACCTTTTACCAATATCTGACCTTTCATCCATACATGACCTTTCATCCATGTGACCTTTCACCCATATGTGACCTTTCACCCATACATGACCTTTCACCCATATGTGACCTTTCACCCATACATGAACTTTCACCCATGCATGACAAACAGTACAAACCTGTATATAGGTATTGCATAGTTTTGGTGAAAGGCTTTTTCTTCTGGATGCCAACAGCGATGGTATCTCCCAAGTTGATGGTACCATGGTACATACCTTCAGGCTACAAAACAACTTCAAAATATCAGCAAATTAAATACAAACCTAAAAACCCTATCAATGCTGGAGGCAACCAGATATGCCCTAAAGAGCAGTGCCTGTACTTAATCCAGCAGTTTTAAAGATATCCTGGAAAACGAAAAAAGAAGACCCATTTATTAGGAAACCTTCAGTCTCACAAGAAACCATTGCTGTAGAGGTGATACTGTGCTACTGGACGAGATTTGGAATTGAACCTTTGTGCCTGTAGTCTGACACACTATCGGTGTGCTTTTCCATCTTCTAATACAACTGTACTATGTTACCATATATCAGGAGCTGTGCCCAAAAATCTAAATAGCAGTTTCTTAAACCTCCAAGTGGAGTAATCAGAATCACAGATCTATAAGGCATCTCTGGTTGCCTCTAGGAGTGAGGAGGTTAAATCACAGACTGGCTTGTGGTCCAGGGTATTGGCTTGATTCTTAACACTTACCAAGTACAGAATTTCTCCAGGCTCTTGAATGCACTCAATAGGTTTCTCTGCCTCGGTCAGATTAGGGTAGATGGTCTTGAACCAGTCCAACTGTCTGAAGCCAGGGTATACTCCTGGAAGAAAGGAAGGCAGTCGATCGTAATGTTCACAGTACTCTATTGAATAGAAGCAAGAATGTTATGGGATGAGTTGTCTCAAAATCCTTTTCATATCCTAATATGGATGACACAACGTGTATAATTTAGTACTTCTACGTTTATAATTTAGTAATAGAGTATAGAACTCTTGCGAGATACTTCTTCATTCAGCCATGTATGTTTAAAATGATTATTGTGGATGTGTATAATTAAAAAGTATTTCACTTTTTCATACAATCAACCCACTCACTCACCCACTCACTTACTTACTCATCCACCCACCCATGTACATACTCATTCATTCATTTACCCACCCATTCACTCATTCACCCAGCCACTCGCCCATTCAATTATTCACTTATTCACCCACTTACCCACCCACTCATCCACTCATTCACCCACCCACTC
>JAUTBQ010184692.1:0-24026 GCA_032361185.1 Lepetodrilus ovalis | reverse complement strand
CAAACGTAAATAGTCTCAGACTGAAATTCGTTTGGTCATTATCTAGGTCTATCAACAGTGATTGTATGCCTTTAAGAGCCCATGTTAATTTAGCTTATGATATTTTAACAATGAAGCCTTTCCAAACGTATATGGGCCCCAGACAATCTTGAAGCAATTGCAGGTGCATGGGAAGAAGAAGGGTATCAGATCCCTCAGGCAGATTTAGGAACTTTGGTAGGGCGCTTCTTTGCCAAATATCTGCTGCCCTTAATTTACTTGATTGAGAATGGCACCTTGTATATCAAATATTCCTTGTGCGAATACAGACAGCTCACAGGCCTAGGTGGTTACATGACAAATAATTATCACCAAATACAATGTATACAATGTAGGTCTTACTTGTACAATACAACAATCACCATTGGTCTGTCAGTAGTCTGGCTACTGGAAGATACATGCAGGTTCACTGCAACATTCAGCTTTATATTATGTTTCAGGTTCAACTTTCTGCCATAAAACTGACAAGCCGTGATATGTGACATAATCCTGAAAGCGGCTCTAATCCCATTTTAAAAAAAAATAAAAAAAATATATTTTAAAAAAAAAGAGTAATTTTTTAAGTTTTAAATTTTAAGTTTAGATATAGATTACGTTATCTTGAATTAGTATTATCATGTTCGTAGAATTCCGTAAGTTATGTCAAACTCGATTACAATTATAGTTGGCGTTAGGTCGTCATGGCCTTTGAACAGGCACAACTACTTAAACTGTAATATTTTATGCTGTTAAAAAAAAGAGTTATGAAATAGAAGTGCATTCATCTGTGTACATGAACATACCTTTACACAACATACAATCACAGATGGTTGACCTACATAATGGACAAACAAATTTCTATCTGAGGCTTCTTATGCTTCATTTTTTCCACACGAAAGTTATTTATTGATGCACTTATTCCACAAAATTCGATGTTTCTTAAAATGTTATATATAATGTTATATAAAATGTTATATTATATATGAATAAAAGGAACGTAGCTCTAATTAACTGGTCTTGGGAACATATATAGTTGCTAGATCGAATTCTCCCATGTGGTTCGATAAAAGGGATTTTGGCGAAATAAAATTGACAAGTATCACCAACTTGCATTTATTACTGAAATGCTTTGCTACACACTCATTCAAATGTGTTATTGTATGCCTTTTCGCTGAGTAATGCCAGATTTTCCTTTACACTGCTCAATGCATTATAGAGAAATTGGGTCAGTTCAGATGTGCCATACGCACATGGTGACATGATACATTTAACTAACAGAATTCTCATAAATGTAGATGATGTTGGTGGCCTGCGAGTTTAATGGTCACCACTAAAGTGAGCATTTTTCTGCTTTGCAAACAACAAATTAAAAAAAATCCATTTGCAATTTTTGTGATGAATGGCAAGTGAAGTCATTAAATTTCAATCGCATTCTTATATAGGTATTACTACACCTGCCTTAAAGGCATACTATTATGGCTGGTAGACCTATATAGCGACAAATAAAAAATATTCTATGAGACTACGTATGCTGGATTTGTCCACCCAAAAGTTGTTATTTACTGATGCATTTATTTCCAAACATTTGAAAGTTTCCTTGACATTTGTTGATAATAGCATACTGCAGATCAATAGCTTGTGTTCTGTTTTCAATAGAGAATGACGTCTTTGAAGAAAATACAAACAAAATTACCTTACAAAATATGACAATTTTATTTCTGTTTTTTTTTTCTGTGTCTTTTGAGCACTTTTATGAAACATTCATTTGTACACTGGTTAAGGTCTGTTCACACATTGATGGAATATATAACCTAAAGCTCAGTCAAGCGATGGCGACCGTGACTCAGATCTTCAGGCTTCTGCGGTGTCTACGACTGCCACACATTATTGCCACACATTGCCACTGGTTATTGCCACGACCCTCACAAAGGTACGGTTAACAAAGTCGCAATCGACCGCAGAGGTGAGAAAGACGGGAACCACGGTCCAGAATGATTTCAAGTGAATGTCAAACATACACCCAACACACCAGAATGTGGAGATGAGGCAAACAGCATTTAACAGTGGAGGAATCGCTTCGTAGCAGAGGTGATGATATGGTCTGACTCTTTGTGGTTAAAGAATACAGAGGACTCAGTTACAGAAGACTTCTATTGTATAGGATTCAGTCTCAGGAGACTGTTATAGATGACTCAGTTTCAGAGGACTCAGTTACCGAAGACTTCCATTATAGAGGAAATGATGAAGTATTAAAGTTGTTACTGTTGGCGTGTTTCATAGCCATATGGTAAGGATTGTGAAGGATTCCTCGGGTATTATATACACACCATGAGCCACCATCTACACATACTGGCATAGCTTCCATACTACAAAACAATATTTGTGGAATGTATGAACACAAGAAATAAGCTGTTAAATTATGGAATGAATTGATAATATAAATTAATTTGTCTTGTTAGTTGAAATCATACTATTTTCAATATACTAGTACATACATTCAAACAGTCACCATTATGTCAGTTCATACAGACACAAGAAATTATAGTTCAGGAATAATTATGCATGTTGGCAATCAAGAGTAGCACATTGCACTTCTATCACAATGAACAAATACTTTTACAAATTTATTTATTCTAGAATGTTTTTAGAAACCAACCAAATTTCTCACCCATTCAAAATAAAAAAGAGAAGCATACCAGGTACTCATTTTAAATTGATATCCATTAAAATGAATGCTAATGATATGTCAATTTTTTAAAGATTTTAAAGATTGTGATAAAGAATGGCAACTGTAAATTGCATGCAAAACTAATACAGAACTATACTACATTTCGTACATTGCCTAAAAACAATAACATTCAACAACTTCTAACAAAAACTGGTGTAAATATATTGACCAAAGTCCTGCTCCACCAAATGATCATTTAAGACTTTTACTTTTTAAACCACATAACTTCAACTGCAAGAATTTGTGCGTATTACGTCATGTACTTTCATCGATCACGTGATAATTAACAGACTAGCCCTCGTTAAATTTAAAGAACATGTACGAAATATCACATGATAAAGAAAGAATTGTGAGATAATACATAGGAATTCATGCGTTTGAAGTTGAAGGTGGAATAAATAAGTCTCAGTTGTACAACGAGTAGGAAGTCGCTAGCACCTGCCCGTCGCTACGAACAAGAGTAACAACGGTCGTAGCGTTGTGATCGCTCCATGGAACTCGTGGACTCAGGATGAGGTAGTGCTCGACAATGTCCAGGAAGGGAACTTCTTCATCTGGCAGATAATGTCAATAGATCAATATTCAGTACCGGTAATTACACTGTAATCCTGTAATAGTTTGAATACCTAAATTAATTGCCCCGCAAAAAAATCAGACCCTAAAAATATTGGCATGATCAATATTTTTTCAAATTCTAATTTTCTATTTCAAACACAATCAGTTGTTTTTTTCAAAAGTGTTTGTAAATAAAATCCTTTATTTATCTACCATTTCATTTACAACTATGTTTCATACTTTAATTTGATTGTCTGTAATTATACAAACAGATTTTTCTAATACAATAGAACAATAAGGGGGGTGGGGGTTGTCATGGACCCCAGCTTCAGCATATCGAGGGGTCACTGTAATTCAAAAGGTTAAAATTTAATTATATAATTATTATGGTAATTATGGATCATCCTAACGTGTATTGTGCAGTCCAAGTTAACAGATTACAGGAAAACATCATACCACAAATGTTCACAACCTAATTCCATCAAATTTCATTTAGGACTTGCTGCAATTACCAACTACAGTATATGCTTAGCCTGACTGCATCCAGTACAACCCAGTGTTTTGGGGGTCATTTTTTTTAATTATTATTATTATTACGTATGGTAAAATTCACACTATTTTAACTTGAATTGGTCAGTTTTCATGCCTTTCTGTAAACACGTTATGATGAAACATTGGATCGATATTTTCTTGGGGTTTTTTCTTGGAAATTTTAAAAACATTATTAAATATGATAATAGATTGGGGAAGAATGACTGTATTTTGGTTTACTACCTCTTGGTATCACCATGAATAATTTACAAAATCTGACAGTTGTGGGAATCAGTACTAGATTTAAGCTGGTCTCAGTCTATGACTGCCCCAGCCAACAGTCAGGACGAAGTCTCATATATCTATACAAAACAAATAACCCGTACTAATGACTGCAAACATAAACAACCGCCATCTCTTCTTGCATTTGATAAATTAAGTCTCAATCGCTGGTGCCGACAAAAAAATATAAATTGGATTGCAGGTACCAGCATTGATTGAGGGAACGCCAGGGTAAGGGATATCTAGTAAGTTGCTTGCTTGGAACATTCCACTCTCAAGGGTTCTAGCACTCGAGTGTTGCAAACTTATTCGTAGGTAAGCGTAAGTATCAGTTGCGATTGCATGCATAGCATCCATACTGCTCAAAACATGAAAAGGATCACAGAATTCGTTATATTCCCCCAACCAGCCATCCCTACCCAAAGATAATTAGTTGCCTTTTTGAATAAATGGCCATATATATATGAATAGTATTCAATCAATACTTGATTAACCTAAAATACAATGGTCTCAATCATAAACATTATTTAGCAGGGAATAACTTAGAACCAAACACAGATTGCTCTGCAGTCAGATTTGTCACAAGAATTATCTGAAACGAACGACCTTGACATCAACAATGGCTAAAAGGTTGAGCAGACATGAAAAACGTTGGTAGCCGAGCAATAAACTGTTATGACATCACTGGTGTTGACCCTCAACTCAGATTCCAGACGTTATGGTCATCATTGGTCAGTATACAGTGACCTTTGACCCTACCTTTGACTTGCTCTCAGAATATCAGCCAGTGGAATACTCTTGGAAAAAGTTCCAACATAGTTTATTTTCTGTGGTATGGTGACCTAGAATTCTGTTTCGTGACCTTGAGACTTTTTGGCATTCTCCGTTGTGTTTCATACAGGACTGCTGTACAAATAGAGATGTGTCTAGACCTAGACAAAGATGTGTCTAGACAGAGATGGCCTGAACACGATTGATCCCACCATACGCACCAGCACTATTTAACGCGGTCACCCTCTAACGGAATACAAGATCCAATACAAGAATACAAGACAGAATACAAGAGCAGGTCGACTAGGGATCCTCCACTTGCCACAAATAGCGTTTTCTCAGACATCCAATATGCTCGGACAATTCCACTGCCTTTTATCATCAAGGTACCTGGCTTAAACAACATTCGCTATGGAAACTATGGGTTACTATGGTAACAAGTGACACACTCATTCAAGGTTGGCAGTGATGCGGCCATAGTGACGACAGTACAAGTCTCCACTCCTTCAAATAATGGACACAAACCAGATCATTATATTAAACAGTCAACAGAACTAGAACATAAAAGAAAGGAAAATACAATTTAACTAACAAAGGTATAGTCTACGCAAAACAAATTTTAAACAAAACAATGACCTATGACAAATTTCAATTTTTCTTAAAATCCAAAGTTCAGAATAGAAGAGAATGCATTACTCTTAGTCTAAGAACTTCGGCATGCGAAGTCAAGTTAACAGTTAATAATAATCGTACAGGTAATGATCAATAGTACTAGACATGAACTCAACGTTACAAAGTTCAAATAGATTATTTCCATATACATGTATGTAGTTAGTACCTAAAACAGTGTTTGTCTTGAATCCTTAAGTTGAAAACTTGACGGAAACAACCCTGAGAAAAAAGCAGCCATGTTAATTATGATATTGTGGTGCGACACTATTTTGTTTAATTTTCTTCAAAAAGAATGAACGTAGTTGCCATGCCGGGACCTTTCTGAGGATGTGTCCCACATTGTGAGATCTAGTTATTGGATTGGTAGTGTACAAAATACTGATGCTGTGGCTACATACCGCTACATGAACTGTATTAAATGTAAAGGTAATACTGATAAAACATAGCTCACATGGTGAAAATAGAGCAGCCAACTACCTTTATTCAAAGGCCAAGTTTGCAAAAACATAATTCTTAAGTATATACGGTATATCCAAGATGGCTTATTTCATGTTGCAAGAAATATAATAGATGATTTGTATTTAATTACAGAAATCTATCTGGGCTTGTTAAGATCAAATGTTTGACGTTGAAGTTGGTTTGGCCTACTTTGTAGTTGGACAATTTGAGAAATTTTAATGCAATGATTGCAGTAGAGGTGCAGTCCGATAAAATAATATTGAATTTGTCAGACGCTGATCGACAGGTCGAAATACACACCTACTGCTTCTTCTGACCAAGTGAGCAAAATTCTACAAAGTATATTAAAAAAATTGTGTAGAATACAGATCACTGACAGCGCATTGTTGCACCCAAAGAAACAAGAAAGAAAACTCGCAAATTTGGATAAATGTTCTGAAAAATCAAACAAAAATAGAAGCCATTCTTTCAAAGATGCCCCAAAACAAACACTTGTACATAAAAAGATACATATTGCCAAAAATAAGTTACAAAACAGACTCATGAACATAATACAATAATCCTATATTTAACTTAGGGTTTGATTGATTTATTTATTTATACAAGAGCAAAAATAATAGTTATTAGTAAAATGATTATGCTTCAAAATTGTGACTTTATGATGGTGTCCAATAATGATAAACAGGCTTGTTCAGCTTGTACTTGGAGATCCGAGTTTGAGAACATACTTTGTATACGCACATCGATCGCCGCAGCAGCTTTTACTAATCATGTATTTGTCACGGTCATTTCTCTCAAAGCAGGCTATACAAAAACATCTTGGAGAATAGTCTCCTTTAAAAGAAATACTGCATGAAGCACAACTCTCTTAGACTCCGGTTCTTGTATCTACACAAACACAAAACACTAAATACTATACTCACAGCCATCAATCATTCATAGTCGATCATTCATAGTCAATCATTCATTGTCAATCATTCATTGTCAACCACGTAATAATAACTTTATACAAGCAATTTCATTCAACAGGTTCCGAGACTTTGATATGTAGGATATAATTCTGTGCTATATACAGTGTTGATGCCGTCGTGTAGATGTACGCTCGCGAGGTTTCATGTAAAATGTACATACTTCGTTACACACTTCTGTACAATGCAAAATCATATTATCAACAACGACCGCGAATAAATAGATGGATGATCATAGGGTAGCAGAAATGATAATGGTTAAATAGCTGGTAATCACAAAAAATAATGTATGCGATTCTTCAATACAAGGACAGAAATGTCAATAATAATGGATGTAAATTGATGCTTGGTACAAATGCCATTCGCAATCGCAACATACATGAAAATAACACGCATAGCATCAAATACAGCACATGCTTGTAATCAAAGCATCAACTCTGCATTCACACCACTTAAAAAATATCATCCATTCAGTTTTGGGAGTGGTCTCCCTTTTATGATATGCTACAAGTTCGTTAGAATTACTTGTCATGTGATCTGTAACAACCTGGATAAATCAACAGAGTACATTAACAAACAGACAACAATGTTAACTATCTAAAACTAACAAGCAATAATCATGACATGTAGTTAAATAAATAACCAGCCAATTTTGCTAACAATTTGTAAACAATATTAAAGTGTACTTGTAATATGATTGGGTTATATAACCAACTCAACAAATTATCATTATTATTATTATTATTATTATTATTAATAATAATATTATTTGTGTACTAATATGCAACAATATTATATATGTGTGAAAATATCTTAATTTTTTTTTTTCTATCATGATCAGGGAATGTTACCAAAATTACCAAAATTGTAGCAAAATATTGGCAGAATTTTACAGATTAATAAAAATAATCTAAATAAAAATGAATATGTTTTCATTAAGCAAGAAGATATTCCTTAATTATAATATACTCATCTCAGCATCTGGTCCCAGTTTCTCTTATTATAGCAAAGTCAAGATAGAAGCCTCGAGGTATTATCTGTAACTGTTGGTGATGGTACACTAACCTATTTTCATCCAATATTTGCACTAGCGATAATCAATGTCAATACAATTTGGTCATATATTAACATTTTTAAAGTCATAAATTACATTTATAGAAAGAAACAAGAAATTGATCAATATGTTATCTCTAAAGTGATATTTCCCAAACTACCTTGACTCCATTTAGGGGATAAACATTATTGCAAGACGATATCCTCACTTAATTTTGTCATCGATAACCAACTATATAAAACAACAATTAACCCTCTCCCTGCTGGATTAGACACAGGCACTGCTCTTTAGGGCATCTCTGGTTGCCTGCAGCAGGGAGAGGGTTAAATATATAACTGCTATCATTCTTCGGTATTGCTATAACATTGTCTTTTTCTGCCAATATTGATCAACTGTAAAATAAACTGTAGTAACTCTCTAATTAATCCACGACCATCGATTTCCCTGCGTGGATGTGGATGTGGATGTGGATGTGGATGTGGTATATTGAGAGTTGTACAGTAGCCATGAGTAGTTGTGTTGCACGTGTAGACACAGGTATTTACAGCACTATTCAGACACACCGGCTTGCCAGCAAGGAAAGGTCGGCCTCAGTATGAGTCGAGATAAAATGTCCGTCCTGTGACAGCCGGTGTCGCGACATTGGTACGTAAGTTAGGAGGTCAGACGATGATAAACAGGTCAAAATGAGATGAAACAATAGAAAAATCAGTTGTAGTATAAAACACATTTTAAGATGAATATAGTTGTATTGCAAGTATCATCATGACAGTAGTGTTCGGGGATATAAATTTCGGATGAAAATATTCAATGAGAGCATTATGATTATTCCCGGATATTTATGCTAACAGAGGCTGTATATTACGCACACGCCATCTGTGGATCACTGTCCCACGTGGCCACCATCTTGATGATACCTGCAACACTATTATCACAACATCTCGCTATCCATTGGGTAGAGTGGACGGGAGTTGCCTCCCCCTTGTTCCATATGCTGCTGCTCCCTGTACTTCTTGAATTCCTGCCGGAGTTTGTTGAACCGCTGTTCCGAGTCCGCGTACCGACTCTGTCGTCGGGGTTTCGGGTACAAGTCGTTCAACATGTGCGGCCCGCGGTCTACGGGCGAGCCGGCGCCACTCAGCTGGGAATAGTTCCGTAGAGCGTCAAGTATTTCGCTCTCAAGAGCGTTGATGGAGTCGAACTCGTAGTTCTCGTCCCCGGAGGTGTCCCGGCGGTGGCTAGAGCTCCCTTCAAGGAATGGCGACGAGTCCTGGGAGAGGTCCTGGTCCTGGGGGGTCAGCAGGGAGCTGTACGAAACGCTCGGGCGGTTGGGGAACGACCCGTTGCTCTGCGACGTGTTCCTGCTGCCGATCCCGCTGCTGTGGCTGAGGGAGTCAGGGCCGGTGTCGTCCCCTCTGGACCGGTCTCTCCACCTCCCGGAGCTGTTGGTGCTGCCCCGGCTGTCCCTCGGGGGCTTGAAGGGGGCAGAGTCGGAGCTGTAGAATGGATCGCGGCTCGGCTTCGGCTGCGGTTGTGAAGGTGGATCGTGCTGAGACGCGCTTCGAGGACGAGATTCGGCGACCGAGGACATATCGAGGAAACCGTTGTCGTCGTTGAGGTTTTCGGTGGAACGTGGTCTGACGGTGTGACGGACACGGTCCACGGCGCCCTGTAGGTGATCACGTGTGTATCCGACCGGTCGCCCCGCGCTGCTGCCCTGACTGCTGTTGTTCTCGTCATTGAAAGGAGACTTCGAAGGCTGGACCCACGCAATCTGTTTGTCCCTGCTCGGTGAAAAGTCACGAGTTTCTTTTGGGACATTATACGACCCTTCGAGTTCTCTGCTGCGAGGTCGGTAAGAACCTTCTCGGGGGTCCTCCCAGGAGTTACTGCTGTCCTTCGGGTACCTTGGCGCCCGACGTTGGGGCTGCTGGACTCTGCCCTGGCTGTCCCAGGGGTCGGGAGGATTTCTAATGGATGACGGCTCTCGGGAAGGTTCCGAGAAGGAAGGGAGCACAGAGCTGATGTCGCTGGGGTAGGGTTCCGTCAGGTACGTCTGCTGGGATGCCGGCTTCATGGAACTATGGCGAGGAAACCCGGGTCGCTTGGAGGTGGAAGGCACGTTGCTACGATGCTGAAGCGGGAACACATCGTCTTGGTCCTCGAAACTCTGGAAAGGCCCGTCGTAACCACCGGCAACGGGAGAGAAAGGTGAAGGCTCCCGGTGGCTACCTCGGGAGAAAGAGTCCGGATATCCCGAAGACATCTGAGGCGATTGGTACGATTCTGGGTGGCGCGCCGAAGACTGGTCGGCAGATCGGAGAAAGGAGGGGTACGTATCATCTCCTAACCCCTTTCCCTGATCCGCTTCATCGTGAGGTCGTCCTGGCGACAGACTCTGACTCGTTCTACTCGGAGCACGTGACAGGGACATGTCGGCGTTCGGTAATAATGAATCCTGCACGTTCCTGCTGCCAGGGGGCGCCACACGGTATCCTGAGTCTGGGTAATACATGGGGTGGTCTCGATCGTACAGACGGCTGTCGCGCACGACCGAGTGACTCATGTCCCGCTTCGTGTCAAGGTCGGCAGTTTTTGGTAAGATGAAGACTCCGCGTTGACTTCCCCCGAGTGTCGTCAGAGCGTCTCCTCCTCCATGCTGCTGCCACCTATCCCATTTTGGCGGAGTTTGACTGAAACATTACAAATATGTCGATTATTTCTACTTTCACACATCCTAAACATCGCATGGATTTTATCAGCAAATCAGAAATTCTCATTGCATGTAGCCGAGGAACAGTAAAAAAAAATGCTAGGTGTCCTGCAATGTGTCCGGACAAGGACACCCAACGTGGATGCTTAAAAATAGAGCAGGACACCTATGGTAAAAGTGTCCTGCCAGGATCTTGGAAGTGGACACCTAACTTTTCTTTTCACGGTGACGTAGCTGATGATATCTCAGCTGAATTATTCATACTGGAGTATTTGCGATTCATATTGAATCATCCTCCAAGAAAACATAACCAATATTATGATCAAGATCAGAATTTGAAAGACTACCATCTGAATCCCATTGTGAAATGAAGTTGATATCGTAACAGCTGAATGTTTGGCATTGAGATGAGAGAATAGAAGGCAAAAAGGACTTAATTATCACAATTAGAAGAATATCGTTTTCATAAATCAGTAAAATGTGACAGGAACACACCTTTTCAAAACCAATTTTTGAAAAGAAAGTCCATGTACCACCAAAAAATTATTAAAATGATGTATGATCACAAAACGACTACCTAGAACACAGGGTTTACTGATAAATTTGACAAACTTCTGCATATGGTGAAAACATTACTCATCTTTGTCAAACTAGTAAAATTAGAGAACATGTTTGTCATTTGTACAGGGGAAGGGCAGTACAGCTGGTGTTTGATCTGACAGGATTAACTACAATGGATGTAACAGCTGGTGTTTGATCTGACAGGATTAACTACAATGGATGTAACAGCTGGTGTTTGATCTGACAGGATGAACTACAATGGATGTAACAGCTGGTGTTTGATCTGACAGAATGTAACAGTCAGTGTTTTATCTGACAGGATGTAATAGCTGGTGTTTGATCTGACAGGAATAACTGCAATAGATGTAACAGCGGGCGTTTGATCTGACAAGAATACAATATCTAGGTTTTCCATAATCGGGAGACTTCAAGACTATGAAAATATGTCCACCATATGAGAAGTTTATCTTTGATGAATTGATGTGATCAAAACATGCACTTGATGACTGTTAAATGAAATGATGACAAAATACTACAATGACACAATAAATTAGGTTTTGGATAATTTTACCAAAATGCAAAAAAATTAAGAGGTAATGATATCATAAAATAAAAATGTTTGATTGCAGTACAAAAATTAAATCCATACAGATAGTAAATGACCAATGCACTGAAATGACAGTCTAGAATATGTAAGACTTGATGGAGTATCAAATAAATAAAAGTATTGGGTGTACTTGTCGATTGATCTCTTCAACATTTGGTGAAAATATAGTAATTTTATTTTTCAAGAGATTGAACATAGGATGATGGCTTCGTTTTCTATGTATCCATATGATGACATGATGATAGTAGAAAAAGAAATAAAAAGGGGACAAATGGAAAACAAAAGACAACTGATTTACTATATTTCACCACATAAGAAGCTGAATTATTTGGGTTTAAATGTCTAACATTGAGCTGGGTGTAAAACATGCAATGGTCGGCCAAACAGTGTCACCTTTTCTAGTCCTCCTGGCAAGCGATCGGGAAATAGAAATAATGGAAGTGAAATACATTCCTCACTTCAATATACTAATAGGTTATAAAGCTAAATCCTTGATTAAACACGCAGACTTACTTTGGTATGTAACAGTCTATAAGGTCAGGTCCGATTAATGGCTCATGCTGTACGCAAAGATTTCGTTCATGAATTACATTTCCAAATATTGTGAAAAATGTTCACATTTCATTGTTAGTAATTGTAGTGATCAATTCCAAAGAGATGCTTAACCCTCTCCCTGCTGGATTAGGTAACAGACATAGCTCTTTAGAGCATCTCCAGTTGCCTGCAGCAGGGAGAGGGTTAAAGGATAACTTCTATTTTAAGCTTGGTGCATAATCAAGGATATATGGCTTATTGCAATCTGAAAAAAATGCATCTATATTTTCCAAAATAATTAAGTTCTCCGATAAAACGTAATGAACCACAGTTCATCGTTTATCATGAATTGAAGAACAATACCACTAATCACATGTAATAACATAATACATACAGAATCATGTAATTTTGAAATTGTCTGAATCATGTGAATTATAGTCATTCAAAACGATTACAACTTTCAACATCTATTGTACAAGATGCAAACAAGATCCATAATTAATTTAGAAATTAATGAAAATATACATGGGAACAATGCAGCTCATAAAATCCACTATTTTTTTCACGAATTATAACTTGCATATTGGATGCACCATACATTCCTTGACAATGACAGCAGGAGTTTGGTCATGAATATCAGAGCAAGACTTGCGTCTAGACGTCTAGACAACTATACTCACTGTCTACTGTCTGTGTCTTCTGGCTTTGAATAATTAACATCGGCTGCAGAAAGAAAAAAAAAGACGATGTTTATTGAACGGAACATAATGCAAACATAAAATTCTGCAGAATTAATCAACAATTTGTCAATATGTATAAATATTTACAAGATCAGTAACAAAGATGGGATTAACTAAATATTGTGCTTTAATAAATATTTCTCAACTACAGGGTTAACATTCAATGAAGCAACATGTTCTTATGGTGTTGTCTGTTCCTTTGGAGCTATGTAAATAGTATTCTTAATCTGTTAATTACATTGAACAATCTGATTTGCATTTGATGTCATGATCAAAGTACATGAAAATTCGGTTCATGGATATTTTCCGCTGAATATCTGTGACATTACAAGAATCTGCTACCAAGAGGTAGAAAAACTAGACAAAGATGAATATCCACTTCGTCTACAAATATAATTGCAAGTTGTGCAAGGTAAAAAGAACACTATATACTCACTAAATCTACTGTTAGTTTTAGTCTTCTGTTCCTTCTTTTTACTATGTATAACTGCTATAACTGCTAACAAAATGGCGACCAAGAGAAACAACAGCCCGCCTATTATTCCACCTATCAGGGCATCGGGGAAAGTTAATGACTCTGAAAAATGAAAAGTAGATTAGAAAAATATTTTTGTTACTTCAGTACAATCAATGTTACATCAACGAAGAACACAATTTAACTAGTTTAACTAGGACATCAATTACAGGGCCGTAGGCAACTATGTGGGGTGGTTGGGTGGTGGTGGGGGTGGGGTGGATGGGGGGAGGTGCTACCACTGCCCCATGGCTAGCTACGGTACTGAACAATCATGGTGATAAATAGTAAACCAAATCTCATAGGAGTAGGCAAAACCTTTTTTTTTTTTACATTGGGTTTAGAGCTGATTTCAATGTTCTTTCACTTATATCATGGCTTGTCAGTTTAGTGCGGGAGGAATTCCGCAAAATCCGTAGCATTGAATATTGCAGTAAACCTGCAAGCACTGGCTGGTACTGACAGACCAAGGTTTGATTGAATTAATGTCTTATGTTGGAGCAGGAATATTTCACTGATATGCAACAAAACCGACCAAAGATGAAAACTGGATTGCCATGGTACAGACAATGCATCCTATCATGACCTCATCAGAAAGATAAAGTTGGCGAACATAGATGCCGATCACGTGGGACTGGATTTGAACCCAGGGCCGTCGACTCAGAGGTTCAACGTTATACCATTGTGCTACCACCTGCATCTGGTGCAACCTCAACTCCAATCCTAGCAATGGTGGATAATGGCTAATGTAGGGAGTTACGGCGACCGTAGAGTTACGTCACAATGTATGGGCAAACCCTGGTACAGTAATTGGATTATACGTCGATCAAGCTCTGGTGTTAAAGTAAAAATTTCTAGGAAATATTTTCCGAAGAGCAGAAAAATCACAGCAATTCTAAAGTAAAATTATGGTACAAAATAGACACAAAAATTATAATGGAAACATAACTTCTAGGAAAAGGAATAAAAAAAGGAAACATGTCAGATGCTTACAGTTGACTAAATCTCACTAAAAATACAGACATGCTCATTATTAAAATAACTCGCTCATAGTCTATGTGTTAGTCTTTTCTAATTGTCTTGATTTCATTCAAAGATATTTCAAATATTTATATATTAATATATTATACAGAAAATGTCAAATATTATATACATTGGTATAGCCCCTTTCTGAAAAAGCTGTAAATAAAATATTACTACACAGCTAAAACTTTTTTTTACATCTGTCTTACTTCTATTTTATTAAGTGAAGTACATAATATTTTTCATATTAAATAATAAAAACACTCACAGTAAAACCTGATAATATATTGAAAAATACTAGTAATCTACATGCAATGTCAAAAGATACAAAATAAAACTTGAATAAATAAAACACATGTTGCTGTCATTTTAAAACAACCATTGCAGACAACACATGACATATAACACATAACACATGACACATCAGTACCGGATGAGCCCCTGTTCGATGAAGAACTTCGGAAGGCTGGTGTGGAGAAAAATGGAGATATATAACGTATTTACAAATTGCTAGATCAATTAATCCATCCTTTAGCATGTACAGTTAAAACATCCAGGCTCAGAGATCCTGAAACTATTCGACTACAAATTTTTCTCTCTTTTTCTTTAAAGATTTCCTTTATTTTTTGTACGATATCACGCTCTAGCTCAAATTTTACACAACTGAACACAACTTTGAGTTGAGCATGAAATCATACTAAAAGTCTTTTTGTAATCTCAGGGACCAGATCTAACACTGGCATTAATTTCCAGTACATAACAAGCTGAATATTGAACATCTCTGCAATGGAAATTTCGGTGCATATAAAATGTCACGTAGTTCCTTCTCACAGAGAACCAATCGTATCCTTCTCACAGAGACCCAATCGTATCCGTACCTGATTTGGTCGTCACTGTGGCGGTATTGCTTGGCTCGCTCCTGGCTAGAACGCCGTTGGATATGACCCGTATCTGGAAGGATGTGCCCGGCGCCATGTCCCTCATCACGACGGACGGACCGGCGGATAACGGAATCTTGGTGCTGTACATTGTCCATCTCCCGTCGGTCCGGAAATGGACGGAAAATGAAAATATGGGAACTGTGGTGTTACGTGGGTGAAGCCACGTGACCAGGATGCCGTCGTCGGTCACGACTGCCGTGACGTTACGGGGAGGACTCGGAGCAGGACCTGAGGACCGATACAAGATAAACGTTAGTTACTTGTGGGTTTCATTGGAACATACAGGTTGCAGTTGTCACAGGTAATTCAATAGAAAGTGTGTTTTAGAAGTAAGTATCGAAATAGAAAGAACAGCCTACCTAAAGATTCTTTGATATCAGGTAGGTAAGTTGACCCAAATCCGTCTGTCGGCAATGCTGTGACCAAATCCATGTCAAAACCTGCAAGACGAAATACGAGAATGAAACGACGATGTCATCCAGACGCAACTCACCGCGTCCTGCCTGTCTGTCCTGCCTGTCGTCTCGACCAATAGACTTACAATAAACAGTCCACAGGTTTACGGTGTGACCAACCAGAGATGCATTATTAGTAGACGTCAAGAGTGACGTGAGTATGTTAATGAGTGAGGTCAAAGGTTAGTGGAGTGCTCAAGTGATCAGTTAGCATGGTTACTTTTTACCGCAAGCACTTGAGCAGTATATCGACTGTGTACTGTCATTTAAGATGATTTCTCTTAGTGTCGTTAACAACTGGTATGTATAGAGCAGTCAGATGTTGAGCAGTTTCAAGAATAATACAATCAGTAGGTTTCCAGAAATAAAATTTACATGTTATCCACTTTGTACAAGAGAGTATACAGGTACCATCAAAAATGATTGTTTATGTTTCAATTGTTTCAACCAATATTTCTTTTCCAAGAAATAGCCCTGCTTGAAATAATATATTTCGAACAAATGATATTCAAGCCTAAATTTCCTTTAAATATTTCTTACAAATGCAATTCCAAAGGATGCAGGAAAAACCTAAAGTTAAATTTATGTTATTTATATCTAGAATATAATTCCAAACATTAGTACATACTGAGAAATGAGAACAGTAATATGTTCTTGAAGAAACAATTTTGCATAAAAAGTCATAAAGAGAAGGTTTATTATGTAATTGTTGTAGTTATGCCTGAAAAAGCTCCACACCGCGGAAATACAATTGATATACCAGCTATTTATGAGGCAAAGAGATCTAGGTACGACAATAAATGACAATTCACAATCAGTTGAAGTGCCGACTGAACATCTCGAGGCAAAACACGCTGTACATGTAGGTGAACGTGTACCAGGTACAATATCAGTCAGTGCAGTGTGCAAAAACCAATTGTCGTTCTTTTTGTGAAACATCCAACGAAGGTGAGATATGCAATTTTCAAAATGGCGTAGTTTCGTCCTCTGCATGCTCCATGCATTTGCTATCTGGGGCGGGAATATATATCAGGGATGACTGCACATGCACATGCAAAATATTATTGCATCAAGATACACAGAGGTGCTATTTGTCTACAGACACGATTCCAAGGCAATACGGTAAAACATCAAATTCTGGGCATGCAAAAATCTGTCATAAAAACAAACACTGACTCAATGTTCAAACAACTGGATGAATCTGGTTCCGTGCAGTCCATGTAATTTCTAAACAAGTTACGACTTGTTGAACCAGATTCATCCAGTTCATTCCAGTTCGAGCTGGCTGTATAAAGAGACCATGTAAAGCAATGAATAGACTGACTGACTGAAGACTATAGTTTTGACCACATCGTTAAAAACCAGAACCGGACTTAAACTCATCCTGATTGGCCTCAAGATCGTTCATGAGAATTAACCGCGTGGGGAACGAGTTGGGGAGGGGGGAAAGGGTTGAGAAGGACAATGTCTCGAGCCCATCACGAATGTGGTTAAGACGAGCGTAGGTTTTTAAGGACACAGTTCCCACTATAGCGGTGTTCTAGCTGTGGCCATGTTGGTACCCGTTTGCTTTACGGTGGTTGGGTCAGGTTCCGTTTCATTGCCTGGAAGAAACCAGTGGTTAGTTCTGTTACATATAGTGCTCTCGACCCACATGTGTTTGTTCTATACCAGTCTTGTACCCCTGCTATTTCAATTTAATTTATTTAAAAAAAACATATATTCGTTATTTTTTTAGCGGTTTTCAAGAATCTTTCACTTACATCACGGCTTGTCATTTTAATACAGGAGAAAACCTGCAACATCCATAGCGCTGAATGTTGCAGTAAACCTGTGAACACTGACTGGTACTGACAGACCAAGAATGACAACTGCATTGCCATGGTACAGACAGCAAAGTCTATCAATATCGCTTCAGAAAGGTAACTTTTGCGAACATTGATTCTGTGCTCACGGGACGAGATTTGAAACCAGGACCTTTGGCTCAGAGATTCAAATGTCCTACCATTGTGCTACCACCCGCCCCGATACCGCTGCTACCACCCGCCCCGATACCGCCGACATTTCTACCCTAATGCTTAACCTCCTTTCTGCTGCAGACAACTAAAGATGTCCCACAGAACAGTTTGCTTGGCAGATCCAAAATGGAGAAGATTACGGATGAGAATTTGCTATTAATTAATGTTTCAGACATGGGCCTTTTTCCATTGAATGATTGTAGAGTACGAGAGTCGCAACTCCTACACGTTACCATAGTTACGACTCTCTCGTAGCGCTACGATCGCTCTGCGGAACAAAGGACTGATGTTATATGCCTTGTAGAGGTATCAATGAAGTAGTTACCATGGCAGTGGGACAAATTGTATTTCTTGTACATGATGGTCACTCTCATCAATGCATGGTCTGATTTCATGTGTCCTATACATATTAAACTAAACTGTTGTTTCTGCTTCTCTGAATTGAATATTGGGGATTAATTATGTGTAATTGAAGAATTTGGGCCATCTTGGAGCCAGTTTTCTTTTCTTTTTTTAAAAATACATTGGTTTTCAATATTCGTAAGAGGTTTAAATAATCTGGTTTTGAACTGTAGGAAAACTAGCATGGCAATCTAAAGACTGAAGAGTGACTGTCCTGTAGTGATCGTCCTGTAGTGATAGTCCTGCAGACAGTGTTAGCACCCAGTACTGAGTTTGAAGACAGATGTTAGTATTTTGTGGTTACTTCTAACGTGATAATCTTGTGGTGACTTATATATGTGATCATGCGCAGTGTTTTGTGAACATACACAGTGAACGTCATGTTGGATCCTGTGAGTATAATATGTGAGAATAATTAATGAATAATTTGAATCTAAAGAATTTCCCCACCCGCCTCTTTTTAAAGAAAACAATTATTTTGTCATATTTATGTAATTTGCCCAAGAAACAAATCCATAAATTGGCAATGATCTTGGTCTTTAACAAAGATGTTGCACCCTTTCAAAAATACTCTCCCATGTAGAAACATTATTTATTAAACAAAAAAATTTGTCACATACATTATATCAAATCTTCTGGGGCGGAATAATAATACATCAATACATACTTAGTACTACTGAGTATTAGTACTTTGCAAATGACGCATGAGAAACCCAGTATGCTTAGTACAAGCTGCTGCTATAGACAACAGAATACTTATATTAAATTATTCCAGTGTCTGCAGTGAACTCTATATAGGATGCAGTGGAATCAAAGTAAAATACCGCTTGAGATGAATGAAATGTGTTTTGGGGATTTGATGACTGATCGCAGATGACCAATGATATGTATTTTACCAAAGATATCACCTGCAGTAAGCGTGGCATATTAACATAACATGTTATGGTTAGTTTAAGTGAAGCGTAATTGTGAGCGAATATGGTGTTTAACGTCGCTGCGGGAATCTTTCACCCATTTGCGACGAACTG
Organism: Lepetodrilus ovalis; assembly: GCA_032361185.1. Taxonomy (NCBI): domain Eukaryota; kingdom Metazoa; phylum Mollusca; class Gastropoda; order Lepetellida; family Lepetodrilidae; genus Lepetodrilus; species Lepetodrilus ovalis. Next base: position 4,452 of record JAUTBQ010184692.1, on the reverse strand, counting down.
AAGCATACATAATGTGAAGGAGATTAGTGAAGTGGCAAACATATATATATAATAGTCTGTCTTAGTCAGAGACGTTGTTAGTAGGCATAGAGATAGATAGCATCGATCAACAGAGACACAAAGAATTACAACAAATCGATCAGTAAGGATGAATACTTCATCATGGATAATGATAACTTGGTGAAACACTGTACATAGTGGGTACGAGATAATTACTTCTTTCCCAGGATGCAAAGGGGCAAAATAACACGCCATATATTCCTGGATGGATTATACAAAGAAACTTAAAGTGAAAGACAAAATTAGCAAATGTCTTAGCGAAATTGATGGCAGTCAATAATAATACCGGTAATAATCATAAAAAAATTGTAAATAATAATAATAATAACAATAATTATAATAACATTAATAACAGATCTAATAATAATAATAATAATAATAATAATAATAATAATACCGGTAGTAATAATAATAATTTAATTCATATTATTATTAACATTATTGTTAATATTATTATTACTATCATGGTCAATTCCATCTTTAAATTTCGGATGGAATATATATAAATCTTGTAAAACTGTTTCCTCATTGTGTAGGATAATCTTATATAATAGCCTGAACAAATATGCAAAAGATTACCCTTAAATTATGGAACTCTAACTGCAAACTGAATGGAATAAATGCCAAGCCAAGCTGGCTACATATTGTAGTCACTGCTAGACAATGAAGCACGCGGTTTAGAACACAGTACAACACTGCAGTAAACAGTATACTGTAGGTCAAAAATAACGTGACAGTATTAATAGTATTCAGTTCCATCCGAGACTTTTCAAATGGCCAAATTAAAAAAAATGTCAAACTTTTCTTCAGCTTTCAAGCTAAAAATTCAGGATAAAATATCAGTAATATTGTTCAACGAAAAATCCTATTTGGATGACAATTTCAAGGACTGACGCAGCAACCGAAAAAAAAAAAGTAGTAATGTTGCCAAAAAAAGAAAATAAACTACTCAGCAGTATTACCGTTAAAATAAACGCTAACGGTCAGGGGGAGACAACCATTCCTGATAAGGCATGGAGGTTGCTGATTGGTCAGCGAGTCTCAAATATGCAAGGACTAGCAGGTTGAGGTATAGGGGGAGGCAGGTCTTCAATGAGGGGGAGGGAATCAATGACTGAAACTGAGAATGAGAACCCGTCCCGAAGTTACGAGACCCTTTTGAGTACGATGTCATGCTCAACCCAAGTTTTGTGCTCAAATCACGACACAAAATGTGGCGAGCACGAAATCGTAATTAAAAAAGTCACGTAACATTGGGGCAAGGTCAAGGCAATGAAGAGTTAAACTCATTTTCAATTTCACCTCGACTATGAAGCGATTTCCTAATAACCTACGGGAAGACAACTCTCTCTCTCTATCTTTTTTTCTCTCTCTCTCTCTGCTTAATTTGATGCATGTCAGCGGGAACAATAACAAATCAATTCAAGAATATTAGCATATTTACTAGCTTTCCAAGGTAATATCATTGTATTTTCAGTTCAAAGTATGTAGAGATGCTAAAACCTCATCATTCCTGGAACTAAAATGTTGTTGTTATGATAATTATCAGGGTAAATTATGCGTCAAGTACTTGAGTACCAAGGCAAACTAACAGCTTAGTAAGTTCAGAGTACTAGCGGAAAACAGAGCCAAATGATTTTATGAATCTTTTTCCAAAATCCTTATCAATTCATTTTCGTAACATCTGCAAAATAATTCTTCATTCTAGAGAGAGTTACCTTCCCTGCCAACTGTTGTGCATGCTTTTTATTGTTGTTATTTTACCCACAATCCCCCGCTGTTCCGGACGTGAACTTTACCTAGCGTCTTGGCACGGATTTCTTTACTGTACATTCCGTCTCCGTACTCGTTACGTGACAGCACCATGAACTCGTACAGCGTGTTGGGCTGCAGCGTGTACAAGGTGAAGGTCGTGGATCCCTGGGGCACGTTCATCGTCTCCCAGTTGTTGCTGTCCTCATCGCTGACACGAAAACTGGAAAATGTTTGGTTGACAGTCAGCACAAAAGTTATTAAAAAATATTTTCACAACTACCGGAATAAATTATGTACAATGGGTCTGCTAGTATGATACGTTACCATTAACACCAAATTGTTTAAGTTGCAATAGTGAGCGAGATATTTCTTTACGTTGCGGCGGGAATATTTCACCCATAGGCGACGCGACATTAGGTTTCTAGAGCTAGAGAAGCAGAAAGGTTAGTTACAAGAGCATGTAGGTCTGTGGACTGCCGCCATCGTACGCGGGCTCCCACGTGACACGGGCTGAGAACAGGCTCGTCACGATGCTGATGTTGTACGGAGCATGAGGAGTCGTGTCTGAAAACAAACCAGGACCAATTTAATTAAAATGACGACGAACCTCAAATAGTTCATAATTTTCGTGAATATTGAAAACCAGTAGGACGTGGAGTGAGCGAGTAATTATGATTATGGAATTTAACATCACTGTGGGAATCTGTGGAAAATGTAGTCCAACATGCTTGTGTAGACAAAATAATTTTCGTAAATATTGAACACCAGTGGGACATACGGAAAATGTAGTTTGTTGACCAATATGCTAACAAATCAAATGTACATACTTTCAGGTAAACAGATGCTTGACCATGAAACCCTGATTGTATGCCTTTAATGGATAATATTGAATTTGGAAGATAATTAGTAATTAGGCCAGATAATTAACTGGAAATGAATGAAAAAGAAGATATTTTATTATGGTGGCTATACAATTGAAAGAATCGCACATAAAATCATCAACATTTAATCCAGTTGCTAATGTGGTCATTCACACACTGCGATGAAGTGACAAGATGACGAGTATTTCCCCAGATTTAAAGGCATACTCACTCATTATGCGTAGCTCTGTGCTGGTGATGATCTTGGCGATGCTGTTGTTGGCGACACATACGTATTCACCGTGGTCGTCTTTCCGTAAAGTTGTAAAAGTCAGATTTCCGCCGATGTCCTGAACCCTCCCACTGCTTTTCAAGATGCCTTGTGCCTGTCATCAAAGTTAGCAACAGTGTTATAATATCATTCTACATCGTCCATTTAACAGCAGTGGCATTGAAAGAAGCACACATAAAATCAGCAATTCAGGTGAAACTGGAAAAGTTTTTTTTCTTTTGGAACATATCAGGGTATCCTTTCACAAAGCTCTCTCACCCACTAAGAGACTGGTAGCGCTCGCTTTGCCGATAGCTAATACACTGCTAAGAGCGTGCTACCAGTCTCTTAGTAGATAAGAGAGTTTCGTGAAAGGATACCCGGGAATGTGTACATGTCGTGCTCATCTAAGGATTTATGGATGGTAGATAATTAACCTTATTTGTTAGTTGTGTATGTAGGCTATATCATATCTAAACGCATACATCGTGGAGTGAGTGGGTGTTAAAGCTGTGGATGAGAGTGCCCTAATTTTACTTCTCAACTCCCTGGGGAGTAATAAAGTCCAGAGAAACAGGCATCAATGTTTACGGCAGTAATTACCTTGCTGACACTGTGTATCTTCATTGGTTCGTCAGTACTATTCTGACTCGTAGGTTTACTATTCGTTATATGTGCTTTAGATTTTCTGACACGCTGTAATGGGAGCGGTATATACTCTTTAAAGTGTCCCTATTCCCCAATACACATACACATACACATAAACGAAAAGAAAATTGAAAAAGTATTCTAAATATTAGTAGAACTAACTGCATGTTTTAAACTCATCAATTTTGACCGTACGAAGCGGTAAAATGTTCCGGGCAAAATGTTGAAGGCAAGAACACTACATGAACTCGATCTACGTGTTTTGCAAACTAGTCACATCCTGAACTGATTTCATTAACTACTGTAAAGAACAGTGCAGCTTGCCCGTCGCTGATGAGGTGAATAAAATAACGAAGACCCTGGCCTAACTGAAGCTAGCCTCTCCAGTGATAGACGTACTGCAGTCTCTATCTTGAGAGTATCTGTTTTCGGATGAGACGTTTGTCAGTAATTTGTTTCCCTGAAATCCTGGAGGATATTTGATTGACACATCGATCTTTTCATCTGCTTGATTATGCATGAGGAATGTCAGTTCCCGTCCGTAGCAGAGAGTACCAGCAACCCTCTATTTGACAGCAATTGGAAACTCGTGAAATACTAGTATGTTGCAAATAATTCTAAAGATGGAACGTCAGTGGTCAGCGGTCGTGATATTTTTGGGTGCCTCAATGTAGCGTGTTAGAGGGTGGGTGGGTGGAGAGAAAGAGAATGAGGGAGAGAGGGAGAGAGAGAGAGGGAGAAAGATATTGTGTGAGAATAACAAACAGGTACATGTATATGGCAAGAGATAGCCATGTTCTCGTTATAAAAATTCTCTCTCTCTCTCTCTCTCTCTCTCTCTCTCTCTCTCTCTCTCTC
>JAUTBQ010184681.1:0-10737 GCA_032361185.1 Lepetodrilus ovalis | reverse complement strand
TCGGTTTATAGTAATTGTGAAGAAGTTGATTTTATTCTAAATGGAAAAAGTCTTGGAAGAAAAACAAAATCCCTTAAAAAATTTCCGGCTTCTGGATTAAATTGGGATATGATTTTCAATGAAGGAGAGAATTATTTATCAGCAATTGGATATGTCAATGGTCAAAAAGTTACACAAGATAATTTAACTATAAATTTTTCTACTCAACCAAACGGTCTCCCAACTAAAATAAAATTATCAGCCAGAAAATTAGCAAATGGCAATAAAATAATTGAAGCTCTTGTAGTTGATAAAAATGGGAAACGTTGCTTAGACTATAATAAGAAAATATATTTTTCTATGAACGGAAATGGCAAATTACTATTTAACTATGGAACACCAACAAGAAGTCAAGTTATAGAAGCAGCAAATGGCAAAGCAGAAATTGAGTTTGTTCCAACTCCAAATAGTAAGGCAACAATAGAAGTACGAAACCAAGACTTTAAGGGAAGTTATATAATTGTTGAGTAGGATAATATTATAAGATTTTCAAAAATTAATTTGAGACTAATATACTATGGAGAAGATTTTAGGAATATATTACAACAAGAAAACTTTTCTAATGATAGTTCTTTTATTTACTTTCATCATAACATTTTACGCTGCAGTTAGTTCACTTGTCTATATAGATAATGGCAAATTATCTTACAAAAAATTTTCAATGCAAGACCAAGCAAACAAAGAGAACATAATTCCCAATTTTTCCTATGCTGGTTATATGGGTGGTGGTGTTTCTTTACCTAATAGTAATCCATCTTTAATCAAACAAGTAGTTTCTCCAGTGGAAGGAAATGATAGAGTTAGTATTCAATCAGCCATAGACTATGTGGAATCATTGCCATTAGATGAAAATGGAATTAGAGGAATTGTATTATTAAAGAAAGGAAATTATCAAGTAAATGGAACACTAACAATTAAAGCAAGTGGTGTAGTTCTAATAGGTGAAGGTCAAGGAGAGAATGGTACTATCCTACATGCAACTCTTCCCGCAAAACATGACTTTTTAATTATACAAGGTAGTGGAAATGGCATTGAGGAAATGGCTTCATCAACTGTTAGTATTACGTCGCCTTATGTTCCGGTTGGCGCACATATTTTGAATGTTTCAGATGCTTCTAATTTTTCAGTTGGAGATAAAATTTCTATAAAAAGAACACCTAATAATTTTTGGATTGCTGATCTTGATATGGCACAATATGGTTGGGTTGCAGACGATTATGCCATAAAACATGAACGAATAATTACTAAAATTTCGGAGAATACTATATCAATAAATATTCCAATTATTGATGTAATAGAAGACAAGTATGGAAGTGGTGTAGTTTCCAAAACAAATATTTCTGGTAGAATTAGTAATTGCGGAATTGAAAACATAAGACTAAAATCAGTTTACTCATCTGTTACTGATGAGGATCATGCATGGAATGCAATAGTATTAAAACGAACTACTAATAGTTGGGTAAAGGAAGTAACAGCAGTAAACTTTACATATTCATGTGTTCAAATTGCACAACAATCAAACTTCAACACAATTGAAGATTGTGCTATGCTCGATCCTATTTCAGAAATTTCCGGAGGACGACGTTATTCATTTTATATTTCTAGTGGTTTAGGTAATCTTTTTCAAAGATGTTATTCGCGTGGTGGCAGACATGATTATGTTACAGGTGCAAGAGTTACTGGACCAAACGTATTCTTAGATTGTTATGCCGAAAATACTTACAATGATATTGGACCACATCATAGATGGGCAACCGGAACACTATTTGATAATATTTATGGCGGACAAATACGAGCTCAGAATAGAAAAGATTTTGGAACAGGACATGGTTGGGCAGGAGTACAAACTATGTTTTGGAATTTAAAATCTATAAGTGAAGATGTGAAAGTTGAAAGTCCGAAAGGTGGAAAAAATTGGGCGATTGGATGTGAAGGCTTAACAAAAAATGGAGATGGTTATTGGGAACAATGGAATAATAGAGTAACTCCCAGAAGTTTATATCTACAACAATTAAAAGACAGGTTAGGAGAACAAGCAATTGAAAATATTTCGATTCTTACACAAAGAACTGAAGAACCTATTTGGGAAGCATTATCCTCTTGGGCTGGAAAAGGAGATATAAAAATATCAGTTCCAGGAAATGCTACAAACCCAAATCCAAATAATGGTTTAACAAATGTATCTAAAGCCCTTACTCTTAGCTGGGCTTCCGGAATTAATGCATCTTCTCATGATATTTATTTTGGAACAACAAACCCACCACAATTTATAAAAAATCAAATTGATACAATTTACAATCCGGGAGAAATATTAGAGAACACAATTTACTATTGGCAAATAGATGAAAAAAATAATATTGGAACTACTAAAGGTAAAGTTTGGAGTTTCTCCATTTCAACAAACTTACGTATTGATACTATTAGTGTTGATGAAGATTCCTTTATTCATGGAGGAGAAGGAAACACAAATAAAAATTTTGGGACTGAAGATGAACTTGTTGTGAAAAGTAATAATATTGAGAAATATGTTCGTGAAACATTTCTAAAATTTAATCTTTCTTCTATTGATGATCAAATAAACTATGCTAAATTATATCTTAGAGTAAAAAAAGATGTTTCAAATGTTACGCACAAAGTTAATTTTGTGAGTAATGACAATTGGAACGAAAATGAAATTACGTTTAATACAAAGCCAAGTATAGGTGTACCTCTTGATACAAAATTAGTACCAGCACTTGGAGAGTGGATTGAGTTTGATGTTACACTACAAGTACAAAAAGAAATTACTGATGACAAAAAGATAAGTTTTGCTATATCGGAGTCTTCGCTTAACCATTATGCTTCTTATTACTCCAAAGAAAATTCCAATAAAAATTATTCTCCTAAATTAATTATAACACATAGTAAACTGGTAAGTATAGCTAAAAAGAATACTTCCTCTACGTCTTTTGTCTTGGAGCAAAACTATCCTAATCCGTTTAATCCTAAAACTATAATCAGATATTCAATCCCGAAAACAGAAGGAAATTATGCTTCTACTACAAATGTACAATTAGTTGTTTATGATGCTCTTGGAAACGAAATAACTACTCTATTCAATACAAAACAGAAGCCTGGAACTTATGAAAAACTATTCAATGGAACAGATCTTTCGAGTGGAGTTTATTATTTTCAACTTAGACAAAACAATTTTATAGAAACACGTAAAATGATTTTAATGAAATAAGAAATTTTAACAGTAAAAACATTTAGAGAAAAATATGAATATTAACATGAAAATGAAAAAATCTACTTTAATAATTACAATAATTTTCCTAGTAAGTCAGTTGGGATGTTCAGAAAAAGAGGTCGTACAAAAAGACACTATTCAAAATAATTTTGAAGTTGCACAAAATCAATATTCTGAAATGATTAAGTTTATTGGTAACTCAAATAAAAACCCACGTTCTGTTGATGAGGAAAATAATTTAGTACTTGTACCATCAAAAGATTGGACAAGCGGTTTCTTCCCCGGTGGTTTATGGTACTTGTACGAATACACAAATAATAAAATGTGGAAAAAAACTGCTGAAAAATTTACAGAACGTTTAGAAATAGAAAAACTTAACGCACGCACGCACGATATGGGTTTCAAAATGTTTTGCAGTTTTGGGAATGGTTACAGACTAACAAAAAATGAAAGTTATAAAAAAATACTATTAAAAAGTGCCGAAACTCTTGCTTCAAGATTTAACAAAAATGTTGGTTGTATTCGGTCTTGGGATCATCATAAAGATGTTTGGCAATTTCCGGTTATAATAGATAATATGATGAATCTGGAGTTATTATTTTGGGCAACAAAAATAAGTGGCGATTCCACATATTATAACATTGCAGTTTCACATGCAAATACAACGCTAAAAAATCACTTCCGAAAAGACAACAGCTCTTGGCACGTTGTAAATTACGATTCTTCAAACGGAGCAGTAATAAATAAACACACTCACCAAGGATACTCACACGAATCCTCTTGGAGTCGTGGACAGGCTTGGGGATTGTATGGTTACACGATGTGTTACAGAGAAACAAAAGATATAAAATACCTTGTTCAAGCAGAAAAAATTGCTACTTATATTTTAACAAACAAAACTCTTCCAAAAGATGGTATTCCCTATTGGGATTTTGATGCCCCGAATATTCCAAATGAAGAACGAGATGTTTCTGCAGCCACAATAATTGCATCGGCATTATATGAATTAACCGGATTTGAAACTGATAACCAGAAAAAGAAATACTATAAAAACTTTGCGGATAAAATATTGCAGAGTTTAACAACAAAAAAATACTTTGCAGAAAAAGGAAATAGTGGTTTTATTCTAAAACATTCGGTTGGTGGTAAACCCAAGAATTCTGAAGTTGATGTTCCATTAATTTATGCAGACTATTATTTCTTGGAAGCAAATTTGAGAAAACTTAATTTTAATTAAAATTCAAAATAACAAACTATCATTTATCCGGAAGTTCAAGTTTAGTAGGTAATTTATTTATGTGTAACAATTTAATAGAAAAGTCTTCACGCCTGTAACCACGTGATTCAAAAAGAGCTACAAAATTTTTGGATTCTACTTGTTCTGTAATTTTATTAACTTTTTCTGTATTTGTAAAATACTTAACTGTACTTATATTTCCCAAATCGTGAATAGATAAAAAGAATAGGAATGAATTATTATTCGGGCCGGTTTCCTTTATAACTATTGGGAAATCTCGCCGAGCTAGAGAAGCTAAACTATCACCAATGGAATAATTGAAAAGAGAATCTTTTTCGGTATCAAAATATTTTATGCCACCGGGAATTATTTTATACTCAAAATTAAGATTGCTGGTAAAAAGATTTAGTAAATTTAAACTTTTATGCGAGCCAATATAAATTATATTATTGTTCTGCAAATCTTCTAATTGTAAATCGGAAGATAATTTTATATCATACTCAACATCATTTATTACAAATGCGGGTAGGATAGATGCCAAGCAAAAAGGAGCACTTTCATCTAAATATGAATTTGAGGTTTCTTTTATTTTATTTTTATAGTTTGGGTTATCTTTTATAAATGAATTTAATTCTTCAACAGAATTAATCTCAATATCTCTAACGTAACTTTTCCTTTCCGAATCTAAGTCTAATTTAAAAACATAATAATCACCAATTACAAATAGAGTTTTCTTTTTGTTATCTAAAAATGTTTTCCATAGAGGAGTGTTAAAAACAGAATGATTTTTTATACTACTATTTGAATAATTATTGTAAAATAGAAATGTGAGCAAACCCAATAGTACAGATATAATTATGGGATAAATATAATTTGAAAATTCTCCTCGTTTCACATGATGTAATGGTACATTTTCTTCAAATTCAATATTATAGTTTCCTTTTGGAATTATAATTTTATATTTATCCTCTTCTCCTTCTGTTAAATAATAATGCTCTAGTTTTTTTCTTAGGTTACTTATATAGGAACGAACTGTCGAATCAATTGAAGAATCAAATGACGCCTCTTTACCAAAAAAATTGAAAGCAAGTGTTGTTGCTTTAACATTCTCTCCATTTATTGTTGCATCAACAAGATAGTTTAACAATTTTTGATATTTTTTGGATTTTACAAATTCTGCACTTCCCAAAATATCATCGGCAACTTGCTTTTTGGTTTTTATATCTAATATTAGTTTAGGCATAAAAGATTTAACAAAATTAAAATTAGAAAAGTTTATTCATTTTTACGAAAAAACAATATGAATACATCAAGTATAGTTAAAGAGAGAAAGAATTGCAAAAAGAAAAGTTATTTGCAATTTTGTCTGAAGTAGTTTTTAAAAATTTAGATTCGAAAACCTTATATCTATTCGGTCAACATCTAAACAATTAAGAACAAAATTTATTTCAGTCTTTTGTTTTTAATTGTTTATAAGAATCATATATTTATAATTCAAATTTTTCGGAGAGGTGCAGGAGTGGTTGAACTGGCTCGCTTGGAAAGCGTGTGTACGGGTTAAACCGTACCGTGGGTTCGAATCCCACTCTCTCCACAAGATTTATTTTTAAATGAATGTCCTTTTCATACCTAAAATAGATAATAATACAACCATTTAGTTAAATTATTTATTTTATAGAATATAGATTTATATATGGCTACTATTCTATTAGTAAGTATAACAAAATAGTGTTTTTTTGCACAGACAGGAATGTCCGTGATACAATGTATAGTAAATATTCTTAATTTTACAGCTATTTTTAGATTTAGGTATATACATGCACACTCATTATTTTTATTTAAGTAAGTTGTTTTTAACTTTTCTCAGCAAATTATTATTTTAGAAGTGTCATTTTTCTGCTGCTGGTAAATCCACCAGCTTTTATTCTATAGATGTAAACACCACTTGCTAATTTTGCTCCACCTTTACTTGCATTAAAATCAATTGTATAATCTCCTGCTTTATAATTTCCGTTAACAAGTTCGCGAACCTTTCTACCAAGCATATCGTAAACAATTATTGATACTTTATTTGTACTAGGAATTGAAAATTTAATTCTTGTTGTTGGGTTAAAAGGATTAGGATAATTTTGACTTAAATTAAAAGTAATCGGAACATTATTTTTTACTCCAACTGTACCACCAAGAAATGATAATATACCAAAATCTCTTTTAAGAATTGTTTTTCTTGCAGACTTGCCAATCCCTAAATGATCTCTCATAACCGTACTATAGACTTGTCTAAAGTCATATTCATGAGGTAAATCTCCGAATGAATCTAGTTTGGATAAATCTACTTGATTTCCGTAAAAGCCACCTTGAACAGAATTACCAAATACAAACAAAGGAGCTGCTGCACCATGGTCTGTTCCAAGTCCACCATTTTGTGCAACACGTCTTCCAAATTCAGAAATTGTCATCAATACAATTTTGTCTGCAAGACCTTGTTGCTCAATATCTCTTTGAAATGCTAAAACTGAATCTGCAAATTCTTTTAGAAGTTGAGGATGATCATCAGCTTGTTTGGCGTGAGTATCAAACCCCCAATGTGATGCAACATAAACCGGGGTTTTCATATTACCTGCTATCAAATTTGCAATCACTCTTAATTGCCAACCAATCCAGGTATTAGGATAAGCAACATCGTGCCATCCAGCATCTGCATGTTCCTTAATAATACTAGCATACTTTATGGACTGGCTTGACACTTCTTTTAAAAATTTCAATTCCTTCCCGGCTAGTGTATCCGGTATCGGCTCATTGTCAATACTACTTCCTTGGGTCAACTCGTTAAAGCTCCAAGGATCATCAAAAGAGATTCCTAAACCACCATGTTGCGATTCAAGTAATAACGATTGAGTTGAACCAAGTTCCACAGCCATAGGATGATTAGGGATTGTTCCCGGATAACTAGGATTTTCATTTTCTAAAGTTCGTCCCAACCATCCATCATAATAATATTTATCAACATCCGATGCACTTAGCCAAACATCAGTCGAACGGAAATGTGATCTATCTTGATTATCATAACCAACATTTTGAATGATACCCATTTTACCTTCTTCGTACAAAGATTGGAGGGCTTGTATGTTGGGGTTAAATCCTAATTGAGAAGTAATTTTTATAACTTCATTTTTATTTATGGCAAGAGTTGGTCTATTTGAATAATATAAATCATCTTCATAAGGAATTATAGTATTTAGTCCATCATTCCCACCTTTCAATTGTAACACAACAAGAATTTTACCATCAAAATTCTTAATATTTAGAAATGGTTTGGCAAAAGCTTTAATTGGCAATCCACTTAAATTGAAAGCTGTTGCTCCCCCACCAATTATTCCTGCACGTTTTAAAAAATCTCTTCTTTTCATAATTTTATTTTAGTTGATATTCTGGCAGCCTTGTTAAGGCTTTAAAAAATTTAATTAGTCTATACTCTGCTCCATTGTTATGTGTTGACCAATCTTCCTTTATAGAACCATCTAATAAAATCAACAACATTCTGTCTTTTGTATTTTGATTTATTGGGAACAAAAATAAATAGTCAATTACATCATTCACAAACTGTTCAGCATTTTCTGAACTGCCAAAAGTTCTTGCATACTCTATTATTTTAGCTTTAAAACCTATTTCGCCAGTTAGATTATCGTCCTGTTCTTCAACAATACTTTTACCGGTAAAAATAGAATCGGAAAAACTATTTCGCAATGGTATAAGTGATGTACTAATCCATTTCCTTTGTCCTTCCCAACCTCTTACATCGGGAGGGTTAAAAATATATTGCTGTAATTTTTCTGAGATATTGGCTATATACTTAAAGTTAATTGAAGTAATATTAAATTGTTTTAACATTCCAATAATTAAATCATAAGGAGATTTTATTTTAGAGGCTTTGATTGTATCTGTATAAAAATAATCAGATTTGAACAAAGCAGAAAAAACTGGTTTCAGTTCATAGTTATTAATTCTAAAAATGTTAGCTAACTTGGTAACTACTGTTTCATCTGGAATATAGTACACAAACTCTTTATACAGTTTTCTACAAATAAACTTAGCTGTTTCTTCCTGGTCAAAAACTATATCAACAATATCAGCATAATCAAAATTTCCACTCTTCCCCATAAACTTTTTAATACCAGAGTCATGCAAGTCGGGGTCTAATGATGTTGATAAATCATCAATATACCAACCTGTTAATGCACGTGCCGCATTTCTAATATCTTGCTCCGAATAATTTCCAATACCAATTGTGAAAAGTTCCAATAACTCACGTCCATAATTTTCATTTGGAATATTTTTGGTATTGCTTTCACCATCAAGGTAAATTATCATTGCCGGATCTATAGATATTTTTTTAGTCAGCTCTTTAAAATTCCCTAATGCATATTCTCTAAATAATGCATTTTGTTTATATTGAAATTGAGGGATAAAAACTTTTCTAGCTTCTGAGACAAAATGATTACTTAAAAAAGCAACCATTTTTTCTGTAAATGAAGTTGATTGCTTACGCATTAATTCATACTGCCAAATACCTAATTGCCCGTACATAAGAATATTTTTCTCAGCATTATCCCAATCTGGTAATTGATTTACCCACTGACCGGGAGGCATTGGTTTTGACGTTGTTCCTAAAAGAACATTATCAACAAATTCATCTAAAGAAAATGTTAATGCATGTTTTACATCTTCTCTTTTATAGCCGAACATAGTTCTTGATAAAAGATGCTTAACATTTAATTCATTCCATTCTTTTACTTTATTTAGCATAAAAACATCTTATTTATTTTGTAAAAATATAGTTTAATTAAAGAAATACTTTTTTGAAAGTCAACATATTTTACCTTATATGTTTTTATTTTGATTTAAATCACTATTTTGACCAAAGCTCTAAATATGATAAATTGAAATTTATTTTTTCACAAATACAAAGACCTAAAATTGCCAAACAAACAAATATGTGTAATCATTCCGGCTTTTAACGAAGAAGCATCAATAGGAAAAGTTATTAGAGATGTTCCTAAGATTGTTAATGAGATAGTTGTAGTTGATAATAATTCAACAGATACAACAGCAGAGGTTGCTAAAAAATCCGGAGCAACAGTTTTATTAGAAGAACAAAAAGGTTATGGCATTGCATGCTTAACCGGAATTGAATATTTAATAAATAAAAATGTGGACATAGCTGTTTTTCTTGATGGCGATTATAGTGATTACCCAGAAGAACTAACCAATTTGATTGACCCAATTATTAATAACAATTTTGATTTTGTTTTGGGTAGCAGAGTTCTAGGAGAAAAAGAAATAGGAGCTCTTCCAATACAATCTAAATTTGGAAGTATTATTGCCGGATATTTAATTAACCTATTTTGGAAAGTCAAGTACACAGATTTAGGTCCATTTCGTGCAATCAAATTTGAGAAACTCCTCGCTCTTGAAATGGAAGACGAATGGTTTGGATGGACAGTTGAAATGCAGATAAAAGCTGCTAATCAAAATTTTAAGATAAAAGAAGTTCCGGTTAAGTATAGAAATAGAATTGGCAAATCCAAAGTAACCGGAACAGTTAAGGGTACTATAATGGCAAGCGTTATTATTATGAGTACAATTTTGAAGTATGCTTTCCGACTAAGTAAAAAGAAAAAAAGTAACAATTATTAATTTAGATTTTTTTTACTCCAATCAGAAGCCATTCTATAACTCCACCATAACCTATTCCAGTTAGCTTGTGCATATGATAATCAAACGCAGTTAAATCAATTTGGTTGAATTTAGCAATGTCATCATATCTGCAAGAACATGATATAGTTTTAATGAGTATCTTCATAAAGACCTAAAACAGTATAACGTTGTAGAAACTTCTTAAAAGTACAATTTAGGAACAGTTCTATTTATACTGAGCAGAGTCGAAGTGTGATAATAGTACAAATTCCAAGTTCAACTTCGCTAACTATGAAGTGTTCAGTAATTTTTATGAAGTTTCTATAAATTATTTCTTGTTTTATAAAGTATAGATAAACAATAGGATACTCATTTAGTTTTATAACGAAGAATAACTATCAGTTAATAACTACTCTTTATTTTCTTCAGCAATAAGTTTGTACGAATTTACTTTATCTTTTTGATTATAAGTAATTGTAACTAATGTAAATTCGTTTATTGCAAAATTCTTTTTTAGTTGTTCTAATTTTACTAG
>JAUTBQ010184670.1:0-10738 GCA_032361185.1 Lepetodrilus ovalis | reverse complement strand
GATAGAAGAATCAAATAACAAATGATAATAAAGATTGTTTTGACGGTCTGTGTTTGGCCAACATCGAGTTATCTCCCCGTATGCGCGGTATGATGCACACTCATAACAAAATGGCTGCGTCCATGATCGTGCGGAATATATGAAGACGTCTAGGTTCCCAGTGTTTCCATTTCATTAAAATTGAATGGAACCATTGAGAATCCAGAATGAAACGTTTACAGAACTCTTTGTCATGTACATGGCCTAGATAATGCGATTTGCGTCCACTATTTGCATTTCATGACCCCGAAAAAAGAATCGAAACGTGTTTCATTATTTCGGTTCGGTGCCGCAAGTACAACACTGGTACTTTCTGTATACCGACTACCAGTATACAGTCCTAATTTTGTTCTTACGGGAATTTCAGATAAAATAGTATACTTTAACTTGTAAAATTCCAAATTGTGCGATTCTTTTCATGAATTGTCCAATTTTTAAATATTGCGCGGAATTGTGCGATTTTAGGTCAATTGTGCAAAATCGCACCATCGCGTGAGATATTCCCGCTGCGACGTAAAGCAATAATTCAATCAATCAATCAATGCCAGATGCCCTGCACATCCTGGTACCCAGGGGTTTCACGTTCTATATTTACATTACGTGAAACCCCTAGGTACCCGGATGGATTTGCTACGTGTATTTGCTGCATTACTCTCTATTATTCAATTATTATTATTATTCCACGTTCCGAATGTTGCAGATGTCTGTGCCTCCAGGAAAGACCCCGATTAGTTTCCTTCAGGAGTTGTGCACTAAGAGAGGCATAACTCCCCAGTATGACCTCATCGCCAACGAGGGGGCTGTGCACGAGCCAACCTTCCTCATGAGGGTCACCGTCGGTGAGGTGGTCACCACTGGGAAAGGTGAGTACAGCATGTAGTCGTGGAATAGTCTACGTAGCATGGTGAGATAGAAGATGCTCCTGCTGGTTTCCTCCGCCAGACTGGGTACTCCCTTAGTTAAGTCGGTTAAGCGTTGGGATCGCAATCCAGGATCGGCTCGCCCTGTGGCAAGTCTATGTAATATATCTAGAAGGTTTACCTTTGTGAACATTTATTAAATTTAAACTTGGATCAGTGGAACTTATTATTTAAAAGAACCATGGTTTTAATTGAGATGAATGGAAAATATTGAAACGTTGTTGTCAATGCAGGCTCCAGTAAGAAAAAGGCGAAGCATGCAGCCGCCCAATCAGCACTCAACCAGGTTCTGGGCGTGTCCAATGGCCAGAGTCCTGAAGAGAATGAGTATGTGAAAAGTTTTATACCATACGATTGTTCCGTCATTGTTTGTCTCCATACTACATGTACATGTATGTTCATTTGTGCTATAAAATATGATGTCGATAATAACCCATGAAACAGTTTGTCACTATAAAGTATTTTACATTGACACTAAAATAACTAGATTACTACTACTAGTAACATGGTTAGCCATTGTAATTGCTACAGAAATTGATTACCGGACAATGCAATGCTATCTAATGTAAATATTACTACATAACACTAAATAACATCTAGTGTTGTGTAAAATGTTTTTATGGATTAGGATTATGTAGGTCACTTCAAGGACTATGATTGTGAACTCCATTAATTGTGATAACTTGATCATGTTGATGTCATCATTGGGCGAGATTGGTCTGCACACAAGCATCATTGAGATGTGTCTGTTGTTGTTTGCCAGTCTTCCTGAGAATGCTGAGGATGTTGGCCCAGGGAATCCAATCGGGGAGCTTCAGGAGTTCACACAGAAGAAACTAATAAAACCACCCATGTACGAGTTCACCAGCGAGCAGGGACCACCACATGCTCGCGAGTTCATCTGCCTCGTTAAACTAGGCAAATTCCAAGAACGCGGTATGTCAGCAAATGTCCTCCACATTCTGGATCAATTTTAATTTAATTGGTTAGCGATACCCTATCAATGACATTTATCAACCGTTACATAACTTGTTGCAACCAAATATTCCATTGTATATTGTTAAGTACCATTCCACGTGAGGATTGTGAAGACCATAGGAAGGGCAATCAAGAGTTTCTTATTGTGATTGCTATATTGTTTACAATCCAGTAAGGAGAACACATTAGTAATAAAAATTGTTAGATATGATTTTGTAGGCTACTTCAGCACCTATGGGTGAAATATTCCCGCCACGACGTAAAGCAATAATTCATTTTTAAAAAGAAATCAACTCCATGTGAAGTTTATTTATTGTTTCTCTGGAAATTTCTATTCATAGTTAAGCCGGTTGACTTAGGATATTTCTTATGGTAGTTTAGCTCGTAGTGAGGCATTTGGTGTATGCAATTGTTGCCTTTGGTGCACACAGGCACTGGGCGCTCTAAGAAAACTGCCAAACGTAACGCTGCCCAAGCCATGATGCAGCACATCCAGTCTCTCACCACTGACGGCGAGCCGACCACTAAGATAGAGGACTCAGAGGAAGAAGAGGAAATATCCTTGGTAAAAACCTGTGGAAACCCCCGTCGTTCGATTAACATACCACCCCCAGTTCACTTTGTACTTGTAGTCCCTTATCACGTCATTGGCACCAACTATTGACTTCCTCTTCAGCACTGCTTGTGGTGGTGGTGAACGATGCTTATCTTCGTGTATGGGCGCACACTATTTACCAAGAAAATCAATTTAAAAAAAATTAATGTCACTTCAGAAAATTTCCTTGGCCGTTAATCACAATGTTTTGCAATGTTTGGATTGTTATATTACTTTTCCATGGTCATTAATAGACACTTTTTTTTTGGTATACTTATTTTCACACCTTTCTACTGGTCACACTTTTAACAATACTTTGGATTAATACAGCACAATTTATTATTGCCGAAATACTGAAATATTAAAATAATATAAAAAAAAATTGACACCCTGGTTAAATCTGACCCTTGAAAGGTCTTAACACTGAATATTGTTTCTAAATCTGGTGTCTGTCTGTCTGTTTCAGACATTTGAGCCCAAGTCTTCGTACACTGCCCTGAAGGAGGGTAAGAAGAAGCTTCATGTCACCACCCCCCAGCAGGCCATGGAGATTCAGAAATTCTACGAGAAAATCATGAAATCAGGGGGAAAGCAAATCAAAGATCTGCAGGTGTGTACGTGGTCATTGTTGGCTCTCGTAGGTGGAGAGCAATGTGTTGAAACCGGATGATCATATCCTTACAAGTGTTAGTGGGTTGTCACTCCCATTGCGTTAATTATATTGTTCTATGGATATGGGGGTCAGTGCAGGATTTCGTAAAGAGTTTGATTCTTATGCAAATACTGATGGCCGAGTATTTTTTCGTTAGCTTAAATGCTTGTTCTATTATTTAGAGGGGATCCTGGGGGTCATTTGAATATCTGCAATGTTAAAAATATCTATTGGACCCCCTGCAATTACATATTTGACCACCTTTAGCTATGGAGAAGGACATTCCAATCATTATTTTCCGAATGTCTCCGCGTCATATCCTATACATGCTATTTATTCAAATTCACATGTAACTGCATTGTAACATATACCAAATTTAACCATTCATCTATAGCTCTATTATCATAATCATAATTTTAATTACTTTTTTTTTTGCATGCTTTTCATGCTTCTTCATTTTAAATACATTTTTTATTTATTTTTTTGGTAACGGGGTTTATAGTCGCTTTCTAGAAACTATTTTTAATACATCAAATAATAGTTAAATAATTACTGTTTAATCGTTGCAAATGGGTGAAAGATTCCTGCAGCGACGTTAAACTCCATAATCGCTCACTCACTCCGAGTCACAATCCTATATAGTAATGGTTCTGTACTGATGCTGTTGTTGCTCATGTTGCAGGGGAAATCTCTGAATGCACCATCCACCAACTTCTGTCAGATGCTGCAGGAGATCGCTGAAGTCCAGCGCTTTGAAGTCCAGTATTTTGATATTAAAGAAATGAGCGCAGCTGGTAGGTTCTGATAATATATGACTGTATCTGCTGCTTGAATCGGGCATCTGATAATTCATTCATTCATTCTTACTTGTTACACATACAACAAATGTAAACTTTATCATTGTGAATTGTAGCTCTTGTTTATGTACTGACCATAGTATCGCTTTCTCATTGTCTGAGTATCGAAGCTGTCATATGTACCACTGAGTGGTTAAGTGGAAAATAAAAGTTGAAAGTTACGAGACCGTAAGGCACTCATAGATGCACTATTGCCATGTATAAGAGATCGCTACGAGAGTGCTTATGGTCTCGTAGTAGATAGGAGAGCTTCGAGAAGTGATGCCCTGTAGTTTATGTACTGACGTTTCAACTATTTCTTGTTTCTATGCAGGCCAATATCAGTGTCTGGTGCAGCTGTCCACTATGCCGGTGGCAGTCTGCCACGGAAGTGGGATTGACATGGACGAAGCCCATGGCAACGCCGCTCACAACTCTTTGCAGTACCTCAAGATCATGACAAAGTCGTAACCATGGAACCCAGGAAATAACATAGCCTCACTTTATTAAGTAGATTTGTGGACTGTCGTACTTGTGCTCAACGTGTTCCACCAACCATCAACTCTTCCTGATTTGTATGATCCAGAGGCGACGTCAATTGTCGCCCTGCACTGCCGTACATGCTCAGTAACTACCCCGACATTCATGGAAATTACTTCCACAAACTTTTAAAGTATTTGTTTTGTCTTCCTTACCGTAATGCCTGTTAGTTAATGATATTTAGCTACAAAGTTGAAAGTTAAAACAAGTATTGTTGATATGTTATTTCGATAAGGAGACTTTATTGAGTTATATGATATTACCCGCCGCGACGTTAAGCAATAATTCAATCAATATATGATATTACTAAAATCTAAGAATATGTCATCTGATTCTATAGTGCGCCAGTAATGATGCTCTTGTTATCAGTATGTATCTCAAGAATCTTTTTGGTGGAACCACGTCTTTAAGAGTCACTTGGATTCATTAGGTTTTGGTGACCTTTGCTTTAATGATTCTCACTGTGTCTGGTAAATATCATATTAGCCACACTTGGGAATATATTTGTGTCTAGTGGGAATACTCCTGTCAAGTACATAGATGATGTTTACAAGTGTCACATCGTCATTCACACTTCTCGTCAGAGTGGGCGATCAACTCGTCTCGGACTGTAGGAATGCACATTTGAAGTTGATTATAAATCTGTAGTTCACTTTTTGGGAATTGAAATTTATTCAATGATTTGTAAATTTTTGCCAGAGTTCATATTTTCTGAATCTCCGTAAATATTAATGGAGCCCTAGTTCATATTTTCCAAAGCTCCATAAACATAATAAATGGAATAATTTCAAAGATGGTTTTGGGGCGACCTGACTGACATGATCAGTTTTCTTTATGATCTGTCACAAGTTGGGCGATTCAGTCTGGTGATCATGTCAATTATACCTTCTATTTAGAAACCGTTGTCATTAACCTTTCCTCCAACACCGACAGGTATTGTGTGTTTAATGAATGTTATTACGTGTATTGTATATTCTGTATAACACATACACAATATCTGATTATTCCTGAAAAGTGTTCTACAGTAGCCTTTCTTACCTACAATGTTTTTCTTGTTAGATATTTCTCTCAATCTGCAGATTAGTGTGTATGATTCAATGTAATATGTATGTTGTGCATGTAACTATGGTATCATATTATTACTATTTAATATCAGTGAGGTTATGAGGTATCCTGGGACTAGATAGGAATTTTAGTGCATTTTTGTTTTGATTTTCTTTTTTTTTAAGGAACTATTAAATACGGATATGTATACATATGATTGTTTGTGACTGCCAATGTAAAGATCAAATTTTGTACATGGTGTACTGTATTCATGCACATAATTCTGTCTTGTACGTGTCTATGAGGGCAAGTTTTTGTCTTATAAATTCATTATCCTAAATCATTGCTTGTCATCGGTTTACAAGATACAGTTCCCGCAGTGACGTTAAATTCCATAGTCACTCACTCACTCACTCACTCACTCACTCACAAGATACAGAAAGACCAAGATCAGCCGGTATTTGCATCACCAAGATCTAATAATGTCAAATTCATGCTTTTGTTCTGCTGGATTTTCATGCACTTGTGGCATGTGGTCCATGCATTGTACTACAAGCTCATCTCTCAAGTTAAAAATTAAGCATGATTGAGCGTGGATGAGAGGCCGAGAACATCCTACACTGAAACACAGACAGGAAAACATTGTGTAACCATAGGCAAGTGATGTACCTCTGTTCATCCAGCAGAGAATGGGTACCTGGTAGGATGACATGAGTATGTGAATAACAACATTCTAGATAGCACTTTGAATGTCAGCTTGAGTTGTATACTCCCCAGGGAGTTAAAAATGAGAACATCCATTGTCTGGGGGTAAACATGGACATACTATTGAGCGTGGATTTGGCAAAATGGAAATATATAATATATTTATACATACAATTACACGTTAGTACTGAGTGATAAGTAATAGGAAGGTAATGTAAATACATTTTACCAGATAGTGTGAACATTATTTGAAGCTAAAGATGGGTCCAATTGCATGAAGCTCTTGTAGGCTATCGGAATACACCACTATAACTATCATGTGTAAGTGCCTACAACTAGTGTAGCCTACAAGAGTCGTGCAACTGGACTCTGGTAAATAGAAGTTAATTGGGACAGTGTGAGACATAGTGTTAAACATGTTAAAGGCACACACTCACAAATATTTATGGTTATTCAGTTGTAAGGGTTCACTATGTGTACAAACAAATAGACACACATTTATTTTGATAGTTAGCAACACATTGTTACATTTTTCGTTGGAACCTATGACGAAAAATGTAACAAGAAAAATGTTACATTTTTCGTACATCACATACGAAAAATATAACAAAAATTGGTTTTGTTACATTTTTCGCAGTTGTTACATTTTTCGTTGCATCAAACCAGCCGTGATAGTATGCCTTTAAAGTGGACGATAGTCTTAGTAACATGGTCATTGGATATTCATATGAAACAAAGTTCCCCGATAAATATAAGATTTCTATTTCCAGATTTAATTTTTCTAAACATACGTTACTAGTATTTTATTTGTTCCATAATTCATTAATTCTCTTTTAATTAATTAATTAATTAACCCTCTGATGTCATGACAGCAAATAATATATAAGACCCAACATGCTTCCGTTCCATGCTACGTTTAATATGAAAGTTACGACTCTAGATATCGTAGTACATGTACTGACATTGTTACGTTTCTGACGCGGTATTGCCATTATCTAGAGAGCTTTTGCAAACGTAACTTTAATTTTACCATGACCTTTAGCTATTGGGATCAGTTATATAATGGTAACCCCGGTGTTGTAAAACCTCTCGTATGATGAATATCTACAGTGTCAAAATCTTTAGTAGGCAAGGTCTAATAGTTGCGAATCATTATTGAGTAGGGTACGATTTTATTCACAACTCAAAGTTCCTCCATTTAAATTTTGTCCTTGAACATGAAATCGTACTCAAAAGGTTTCGTAAATATCGAGGTTAGATCTAACGATAGATCACGAGGCCTATAAATGAAATTTAGAGCCTCGCAATGACAAAATGGAAGTTATGCGCATCCGGTTAAGCAACCATCGATTCTACAAACGACGTCTTGGTTGTCGGGTACGACGTCACAGAGTAATAATGGCATGACGTCATCAGACTCCATCCTGATAAACGGTGATGTGCGAGTGACACTGGACAACAAGTTAAAATCCTATACTAGTGTATTGAAGTAGTTTCTCGATGACTCCGTATAACTCGCACGGAAGAAGTCGTTTATGGCGTTGCTTTGAAAGAATATTAAGCGACATTCGTCACTACATGACAATGTTCACAAGATTTGTAAGAAGAGTCTTTGGAATTGGAATATCGGAAAGTAGACGACCCATTGATTGTGATAGAGATATAAATGAGTGTGAATCGCAATCATCTGCTACAGGTTCGGATACAAGTACTTCCGTTGTTTCTGTTTCAAATTTGAATTTGACAAGCTACCCAAAAGATATTTATAGAATCGAATGTACTGTTGATGTTCACACCATTGATAAATCTGCTCCACCTAATATGCCACAAATTGTGAAGCGTGAACCATCTCAACCGTTAAATGAGACTATCGACGACACGACTCTCTCAGCATTGGTCAATTTGGATGTAAATGACCAGACAACAAGAGATGTACGGGAACAATGCGAACGTCTAGTACTAGAAAATACCTATTTAAAAGATTTCACAGATGACGAGTTAACTGAAAGAGTTCGAGCATTATTTGGAGAATGCATGCTCGTCATAGAAAAGCAATGCGAATTAGCAAGAGAAGCAGTTGGAGAATCTAAGTCAGAAAATGAAAAAACATCAGTTGATGTTTATAATTCTACCGCAGAGAAAGCATCTGAATCTGATAAGATATCTGGACAATGTTTGTTTCCGAAGCGCCATGTGGATGATTCCAATATTCCACTTCTTGCACAGGATCAATTCGCGCTGTCAGCAGGCACACCATCGTTTTTACCTTCAACTACAAATCACCAAGGATTGAGCGCAATGGCTGCCACAAGTTCAGGTGATGCAGATAATGAGCTCGATAACGGCAAGTCTTTTCCTGAGAAAGATATTCATTCAAACGTTGATGAACTAAGTAACCGTGAATGCTGTCCGTCGATTCAAGAACATGATAGTGTTTTAAACACAGTGAGAGATGTGTTTGACTTTAAAGCCACCGGGCCATTGTTGTTAAAAACGAAGCCATTAAAGAGTGAACAAGTTACGCTATCATCGTCCTGGAAATTCAATAGTCCGCCTGTAAAGAAGTCAAAAACACAGCCTGCAGATAGTCCTCATCCAGAAAACACAGCAAAAAACATGGTATTAACTAACGCGCCACCTTCGGAAATTTTCAGGGAAACGGCAAAAAATATTTTCGATATACAAAACGATCTGCATACGAAACAAAGAAAGAAAATTAAGCCCAGCTTGCAGACGACGGATACAACTGAAACCAAACTACCGAAAGACCCCAGCGCTTCTTCTTATGTAGATTCATTATCATATTGCGAACAGAAGGTGGTCACCCTGAGACACAAGTACACATACACGCTAGAAACCTACGACACTTTGTCAAAGTATCGAATTATTAAATCCACCAGTGGACTCCTAAATACCGCATATGTCGACATGCGTATATCAGCCGTAGGAGACCAATGGTTCCTCGAAGAATCCATGCTGAACAAGTCCGTTCAAACTGACCGAGATTCCCATCTGGAGCCCCACTTTGATCTAGCGTGCCTGTTCGCCAACAATCAACAGGGCTTCCTTTATGAAACGTCCAGTGGATTTGAGAGGGCAGCTTACAGAATGGACGGCCAAATTGCCCCGCAGCAAGGGCGGAGAGGAAGGAAGATACAGAAGCAGGAAAACAAGAAGGTCAAACGTAGGGGCATACCCAACAAACACCTTGCCCCGAAGGAGCAGAGCTACGTACCTTCTGACAAGGGCAATGGCGAAGAAGAGAATATGTTAGAACCGGAAGTACAAAAAGAGGAAGACGTGAAGCCGGACGTTGTTGGGAAACAAGGCAACGGAGATTCGCCGCGGTTGGACCTCCGTCATTTCGAAGTGGTTCCTATCGAAGTGGTCCAGAAGAAGAAGATGGAGGATGATATTGAGATACAGTACGCTGTTGACGTTGGTCAGAGAAGGAAGACGAAGAACAAAAAGAAGCAGTGCAAGACTCCGGTGAAAGGGAATAAAGACTGCGAGGAGATCAGGAACATGATACTAGGCTGCAATACAACCAGAAGAAGTGGTGATAACGTCTGGGGAAGAAGACACAGCGGCGATCTGTAATCCTTTTGTAACCATCGATGCATGGAACATACTAATGCATGCAGAGCTCTGCCAATGCAATATGAATAAATATGTTATTACTATTACTATTGTTTTTGGTGACTATCTAATAGTATCTATTAGGAAGACGCTGGAGGAACTTTGTTTCGATTATTTTACCATCTTTCTACATTTTATGAACTTTTTAAAATGTTAAAACCAATATCATTGAAAATAGGAAATTGACTCCATCGTCTTTGATAGAGGTGTACTATCAGCCCTCCAACGAAAACTGGTATAAGAAACGTAGAATATGTAGATCTATGCTACATACGTCACACGAGGCAGATTCTAAGTTTAATGAAACTGATCTATGGTAGATGGTGCAGAATTTATGTCACGTCGTAAGTTCACTTTGTAGACTTTATGTAAAGTATACCCGTATTAATGTTTTACAGTTTCTGATTTCAGTCGTCGTTGGGGTGTGTGTGTGAACACACGTCGTCTTTGACACTTCGGTAGATAGACGGTTCAGGCAAGTTGATCACAAAATAGTGCCCTATGAACTGGATAAATGCTAGAACGTTGGTTATTGGTGCTAATCTCAATAGTGTGTAGGAGCAACTCAGTATGATGTAATGAAGAACAAACTGGTCCAAGCTCTCAAATACATTTTATCAATTTTGATAGTCTGGACCAGCATTAAAGTATCTTCAATAATATATACTGTTTCTAAACAAAAAAGGATATTCATTCACCTTCATCAGTTTTGGAATTAGACAAAGTAGCTTCGTCTCCATAATGCTTCTGCTATCCGCTATATAGCGTAATGCATATGGAGCGATAGACG
>JAUTBQ010184659.1:0-10739 GCA_032361185.1 Lepetodrilus ovalis | reverse complement strand
AACATGGGTCTTCAGAACATGTGAGCCAAGTATCAATGTTCGCGAAAGTTACCTTTCCGGCATGATCATGATAGGATGTACTGTGAGTACCAGCTGGTGCTCGCAGGTTTACTGCAGCATTCACTGCTACGGGTCTTGCAGGTTTACTCCTGGTCGAAACTAACAAGCTGTGATGGAAGTGAAAGAATCTTGAAAGTGATCTGAAACCCAATTTTCTTCTTTTTTATTTAAGCGAGAAAATTACAAATAATAATTACAATTATTATACTACTACTACTAATAATAATAATAATATAACTTAATAATAATAATATTATTAATAATAATAATAAAATAATGCGTACATTTATTTTGCTCCGAATTCAGATCCTAAAGCATCTTCAAAGTGCTACAAATTAATTATTACCAGTCAGTGTATCAGTGTGCGCGCATTTTTGTCCTCAACTCCCTGGGGAGTATTGGTCTCTGATGTGCTGTGTTATGTTACAGAGGCCACCAGCTGGAGGTGGAGCTGGCCAAGGCTAAGATGGACCTGATGTCCCTCAATGACCAGCTGGTCGGTGCTATCAAACAGAAGGTGACCCTCTCTCAGGAGCTTGACCAGTGGCAGGTGCGGGGCTTTGCTAACACTGACCAGACAAACACAACAGTCGGCTGTACGCAAACAGCCAGGGTATCGTTACTCGGAGCTGTCGTACTCGCTACGAGACCATAGCACTCCATTACCAAGTGTAAGAGAAGCTACGAGAGTGCTTATGGTTTCATAGTAGATACGAGAGCTTTGAGAAATTATATCCAGTAGTACAGTAATTTAATCCTAAATTGACTTTGGTTCAAGTTTTTGGTGTAGTATTCATGTTTAAGTGCATGGCTGGATTGATGATATTTAAACCAACTTTGGTAACTTATAACAGTTAATCATAAATTATTTATTTAAATTTTTCCAAATTTCTTTTGCATGATTAAATTTACTATTAATCGTCTCTAATAGGTGAAAGATTCCTGCTACGACGAAAAATAGTAACCCACTCACTATTTAATAAAATGTTTAACTGCTGTATTCTCAGATTTTATTCAAATCAATATTTTTTTGGTACTTGTTGTTAAGTTCTGTTACTTTTGTGATGATGTTTTGTTTGTCTGGTACACCTCCCTAACCATTTCTTCCTTGCACATCCTTAACTATGAAATACACTATACCCCAGATTCTATAAATGCATGTCTTCTTTCTGTATCATTCAATGGGTAACTGAACATTTTATGATATTCAGGCATGGCAATTTTCTGCAGCTATCTGCAGATTTATTTGTCCAGCAGATTGATGTCGGGTCTATTTGACCAAGATATTACTGCAAACAAACTTCCAGCTTTATTTATAGATTAGAATTTTTATTTGGGTGAAATTATTATAAACACATTCCTTAATTAAATCCCCGAGATTATGTAATGTTTTTAGTACAATTTCATGCTCTAGCTAAAATTCTATATGGGATGTTGTGAACAAAACTTTGACATGTATGAAATTGTACCCAAAAGATCCACGATCTCAGGACTTTGGCGTCCTCATTGCTTTTGCATTCAGTTACTATGACTTCACACTATATTCTTTGCTTTGTACTGCATTAAATGCAATGTCTGATGAGCTTTTGCGCTTATCTTTTTTAATTCCTTTCAATTTTGTAGTAACAGCAGGGCTCGACATTAACTTTTTGAGGCACCTGTCCCTGTGCCCTATCGGACAGGTAACTGTAGGTAAAAGGGTTGTTAATCTGGGCTAATTCACCTGTCCGCCTGTCAATCGTACCTGTCCCGGACAGGCGGACAGTCCTTACTGTCGAGCCCTGAACAGTATTTAAATTAATTCTATGTTTTCTGTTATTTTTTGTAATTTATTGTGTTTCATGAACACTACTTCTTACAAGGTGGTACATCAAAGTCACTGACACATAATAATGTGTTTACTGTCATTGAAGATGTTGTATGATGAAATGCCAGATAAGTTATTGTGCCAGTGTATCAGGCTGTCATTGTTAGCCTCACTGTATTGTTGCTGCGTGTGCTTGTTAACTGTCTGAATGTCTTGTTGCAGGTGCAAATCTCTATAATTGTATTGTTGTAGTAGATAATCTTTTAAAGTATGACTGTTGTTGTTGTCACTGATGTCATTGAGAATCTGACTTTGTTGTCACTGATGTCATTGAGAATCTGACTTTGTTGACAGACGGTCATTGGATGTCTGACTGTTGTTGCAGATTCTCACAGTATGTCTGGTCACTGACTGTCTGAATACATTGTTGAAAATGTGCTCGCTGTCTGCCTGACTAGATTGTCACTGACTACTGTTGCAGATGGTGACTGTCTGGCTATGTTGTTGCAGATGGTCACTGACTACATGTTTTGTAAATGGTCAATGATTAAATGTTGTTGCAGATGGTCACTGACTAAATGTTGTTGCAGATGGTCACTGTCAATGTTGTTGCAGATGGTCACTGACTACATTTTGTTACAGATGGTCACTGACTACATGTTGTTGCAGATGGTCACTTACTACGTGTTATTACAGATGGTTACTGTCAATGTTGTTGCATATAGTCACTGTCAATGTTGTTGCCGATGGTCACTGACTACGTGTTATTGCAGATGGTCTGTCAATGGTCACTGACTATTGCTGTTATTACAGATGGTAACTGACTGGCTATATTGTTGCAGATGGTCACTAACTGACTGGCTGTTGTTGCAGATGGTCACTGACGGTGTTGTTGTTGTTGTTGTTACAGACTGACATGGAGCACTTGCTGCACTTCCAGAATCAGGAGAAGGAGAGGAAACAAAGCCGGGAGAAGGAGACTATGGCTGAGAAGGAGGAAGACGAGAAAGATGAAAATGAGGACATCGGTGATGATGAAGATGACGATGACGACGATGAAATGATGAAGAAATCCACATCGGTCGCCTCATTCTTCTCACTGAAGAAGAAAGCATGACTTTGTCAGCCTACTAATTGGGAAGGTCTCGTTGAAGACTCTGATTTGCATTTCAACGGGACACTGTGTATTCCAATAAATGAGTTAGAGCGTTCAGATCCATTATAATACATTGGGTTTTCAAGTTCTATTAAGTGACTATTCATTCCGAGACATGTCTCAATTATTCCAATGGGATACATTCATCCCAGACATAATGTACCGATGTCCGAACATTCCTCGTACATTATCTCGTATTTAATTGTCTGCGTACTCTTCATGAAAGTGGTATTGTTAGGTGCGTGGAGATCAAGAGGAAGAGATGTCGTGAAGTAGTAGCGCCTCCATAGCTGCGTCTCCACACCCGAGGTCCACATTAGTTGGAATGTGTTTGTTTTGTGTTGAGATCTATGTTCTTCATACCTTTGTTGAGATCTCTGTTCTTCATACCATTCCTCACCCTCTAGTCAATCACTGTGTTCAGTGAACAGATATCTGTTTCAGCTGAGCGACCTTTATTATAATATGTGCCATAAATATTTATTCGCAGTATAGCTGCAGTTGGTATATATCACATCATGCATAGTTCACCCCTGACTTGATCGTCAATTCCGTCATATTTATTCTCGGTATTTATTGCCAGTTTTCATATCATTTGGAGTTTTTTCTCTACTTTTAATTTTTTTACATTATTACTACGGTATGTCATTCCATTTTCAGATTGAATATTTTCTAGTTTAGTGACATATTTGTATACTATGTTCAGGTGCATGGCATGTATATCAAAAGACAGTCATCGTTATTTTTCTTGCTGAAAAAAACCCCAACATATTTATCCATCATTTAACATTATGTTATCATGGACAAATTTTCACTCACCCTCTTTAAGTTAAAAAAAAATACTTTTTTAAATATAAATTTAGATATTACACAAAGTTTAATGCGTTTTTTTATTTATTGTTTTACATATTAGACGACCATGTCTGATATGAATTAAGTTTCTTAGTAGACTAGTTTGTATTGTATTTATTTCTCGTATTGTGTTGTCTGATTGTGGATCAGGTATATATCTATAAATACATCATGATATTTATATATTATTAACCTCCAATCTGCTACTAGTGCTAGTAAAGAATTATAAGCACTATAATTAAGGGACCATGACAATACTCCGGTTTATTGAAATCTATAAGTTTTACCATACAGCATGTATAGGTAGTATTTTTACTTACCTTTGAGGTTTTCTATGTAATCCTATAATTTTGATGGCTTTCAAGTTAGATTTGTTTTCTCTTACTTAAAGATTGAATTCCATTTATTTTAATTCTGTCATTATTAATTACATCATCATTATTAATCATGGTGTTTTTTCTAATGGTGACGGCAGGAATTAGTCGGAGTTGATCTATTGCCACTGTAGATTCTGATAAAAATTTCAACATTGATGCAAAACCTATCAATTACATGTAATTAACTACCGTGACTTATCTACAGTCATTGGAGTTGTGCAAAAAAATTAATATCATCAATGTTAATTTTATCAACATATTTCTCATCATAGTGACCCAACACATGAGGATCTACGAAATCTGTGTTCAACTTGCAAAAAAAACTGTTTATGATTATATTCATGTGATCTTACTTCATCTACACCATTGGACTAAAAATGATGAATTATGTACACCATTCCACACTAGAATAGAGTTGCCAGTGTTGAATCCAAAGACTGGAATAGCTTTGCCAATGATTGTTCTAGGGACCTGAATTGGTTTGCCAGTGCTGGTTCAAGACTGCCAATTCATCGTATCGTATGGTATGACCTAAAAGTACTGTGACCAAGACAAGACAATGCTTTAGAACAATCTTGAGTTCATGACTTTTCCCAGAGTAATTATTCTGCAGAGAATATACATTGACACTTAAAAGTGGACCGACCAGAGGAAGAATTACAAGACCATGTCATTGCTAGTGTGAGACTAGACTCATGAAACTGGGACCTCTGTGAAGTGAAATGTCAACAGACTGCATTGCATTTCGTGACAGAGAAGTTGTCAGATCCACCAGAGATTGGCATCTGTGTCAGAAGCAGGATTCTGGTGTCAGAAGCCAGATTGTATCTGTCAAGAACAATGTTCCAGTTCACATTTAATCAGTATGACGACCCTGTGCCAACTACATGCGTTTTGTGTGGACACTAAACTGAAGCACACACTTAACAGTGCCCAGGAATACTGCGGACACGAGTATGGAGACATGGAACTTAATTAATGGTGAAACCCACTTCTCGATTTTGGGACCAATGCATCTATTATGCTCTAGCGAACCCCAGCATGTACTTTTTGACTTGTTGACTTTTATCAATATGAATATTTATTGGTATAATTTATTGTTACCTGTACACAAGTGTCTTGTGCTGTTGAGATATATCTGCACTATATCCACCGTGGAGAGGACTAAGAGTTGTCTGCCTTGGACGGGAAATAAGAGTTGTCTACCTTGGACAGAAGTAAAGAGTAGGAATATTGGAACCCTGGTAGTAATTGAAATATGTTTTTCAACTCAAGATTTTTTTTAAAGAGTATGCTATTAAACTATACCATAATGACTATGATTATTGTGTACAGAACGAAATAATCACTTTTTGTTCTGATTGAAAATCATAGTCAAAACATGTAATACGTTAACCCTATTTGGATTTGATTTGAATTGCTATTTTCATTGTGCAATAAGGGCATGTTTTGAGGGGTTAGCCAGAACACGTTATCTCCACTCTACCCCAATTCCAATTGAATATTTGGAAAGCATCTAAAAATAGAAAAACTGTTGTTCGATATGATATTTTATTTGTCTAAAGTTTACATTTGGGTGATGCTTAACCCTCTCCCTGCTGCATTGGGAACAGACACAGCTCTTCAGCATGGAGAGGGTTAATTATATAATATTTAATAAACACATTTTCACAAATTTGCGAGATACTCAATTCTGGCATTAACCCCTCGATTTGCATATCTGTATCCTAAACAAATTGGTTTGATGAATGGCTATAATGTGTCCAAGTGGTTTCTGATTGTAAATCAAATCAAATTATGCTAGCCGCACACCGATCGATTACTCACAATCCGACCAGGCCCCGAGGTTACGAAATCTTTTTGAGTGATATTCCATGCTCAAGCTCAGATGAAGATCCGTGAATAAAACTTGGAGTTGAGCATGAAATCATACTCAGAAAAGTTCTGTAATCTCGGGGCCAAGTTTTCTGCAGATTTGTTTTTGTTTCGTTGCACTAATGAGTGTAAAAATACAGTATTATGACTGATCAGCATCGACTAGATACTGCTGATTAATATTTCATATCTGCTCAAATCCAGATAATCTTGTCGGGGGACCATCATAGCAAGAGACGGTTGGCATGAAAGAAAGTTGGTGTGTGGTTGGCATACAACTAACAAGGGAGCATAGTTTGTCGTGTATATATTCTATATATCTATATAACCTAGTGTTATTATCTTGCACAGCTGTTCAAAATCTGTGTTACATATATATTCTAATATAATGGCTAGTCGTCTTTGAAATATTTTTTAACGAAAAATACCCAGTGCTATTCAAATTATTTGCTCAATGTTGTTATGTAATACTAGTGTTGCTGCAGAGTTTTTCAGCAGCTTCTAATTAGATTATTATGGCAATGTAGTGTTAATATATGTGTTTCAGACTTGTCAGACCTGTAGGGAATATGGACCACAAATACTGCCTCAATATCATCATATTGTATTTTTCATTTCATTTACAATTTGTTCACTATTTTAACAGATCATATATAGCAATAGGCATCCTCACACCCCAGAGGTACTTATTATGTTTATCACTTCACGGTACCCCTGGCATACATCTAGGGGAAAACTTGTGCAAACAGCCACCCTATGAAATAATTTTCCCTACGTTTTTACTATAAAAACCATCCAATGAAATAGCATGTATCATTTCTGCTAGTAAATTGTTGGTCAAGTGCATCTAGTCTATGTTGGAATTATGTCCATTTGCTTATGTTATATATATATATATTTTTTTTGATTGGTCACTGATAATGGTTCTATTTTTAGCTCCTTGGTTATTGTGCGAGTTTTTTCCCTAAATGTGTGCCAGGGGTACGGTGAAGTGATAACTTAATCAGTACCTCTGGGGTACAACGATGAGTAATAGGAGGTAATTACAAATAACAACTGACATGCATAATGATACCAGGATCTCAGACATCATCAGAGAGGCTTATTCCTCTTGTTACCAGGCAACACATTAACACATCCTGGCAAGCATCATCTCTCATAATCTGTCATGTGTTGTCATGGTGATCTTGGTCTCATGTTGGAGTACATATCATCCCACAACTTCTTATTGTGGTCTCAGCAGTTTCCAATCAGTTTATCTAGCGGAACTATTAACCAAAGATCTCATCAGAATTATTATGACCTCGTATCAATTTACTCATAGTATAGCAGAGTTGTTCAGAAATGTCACTATGGTCAGTAGAAGCATGCAAGCATTTTGTTATTGTGATTTCTAATATTTTGCATTTTATTATTTTCTGGATGATCTCCAAACTACCACGACCTGCTGTTGCTGTGTCTAGCATTGCAATATTACAGGATAGGCTGGTTGCCATGTTACAGGATAGGCTGGTTGCCATGCTACAGGGTACGCTTCTGGTTGCCATGTTGCAGGGTAGGCTGGTTGCCATATTACAGGATTGCCATATTACAGGATAGGCTGGTTGCCATGTTGCAGGGTAGGCTGGTTGCCATATTACAGGATAGGCTGGTTGCCATGTTACAGGATAGTCTGGTTGCCATGTTACAGGGTAGGCTGGTTCCCATGTTACAGTGTTGGCTGGTTGCCACATTACAAGGTAGGCTGATTACCATGTTAGATGGTAGCCTAGCTGATGGGTTACACACATGTAATAGTCATTGTTATGCTGCTTCACTAGGAAAGCAAATGCTTGCAGAAGATGAACCTGCATCTTCTTGTTAGTCTTGAAGATCATATTAAAATAATGCTAATAGTAGATTATTAAAATATTAACCTTTAGGGTAAAATGCCTCACGTAAATATTATTAGTACGAGTTATTAATACACAGAAATATACGTCTTCCTATCATGATAATCGGGGATTTCGACAGAATAAATGTTATAATAGCCATGTTTCCTGTGTGATAGCACATAGACGTTGCTCGTTTATTATACTTCCTAATGCCTTTAAACTCATATGCACATGGTACGCAATATTATTTCGTACAGGATACTTCGCTACTTGTGATCTATTGCTCGTGTTTACTGTACACACATTTGTCAACTACTTAGATAGTGGCAGTATGCCGGGCTGTATAGGCAGTATGCCCTGTATGTTGTATCACTGATCTCTAGCTATAGTCACTATGCTTGTGTTTGCTACACCCACCACTGCAGTTAATGTCGATACTTTGTTGCTTGTTAATCTACCTGTGATGGTCAATCGTATATTCACCCAGTATATGGTTTTGTCAATTATCAAGTCTGTGGGTTCTAGACGTACATGAGTAATAAAACGTTGACAAAATGTTACCCTGCTGTTGTGTTGTCAGTTATGGTTGTATCAGGTGGAAGACGACTTGCTGGACAACACTAGCTGATCCAATGCCTCCAAATAAACATAACATCATCATTGGTCTGTCAGTGCAAGCTATTGCTCGCTGGTTTACTGTAACGGTAAGCGCTACTGGTTTTCTGGGTTTCCGAAACGGGCAAGTAGTGAAAACTTGAAAACTGATTTAAGCCCCAATTCATAAAGAAAAAATAAACTCGATATCGATCAACAGATTGTAGTTCTTTATGTAATTAAAAAAATATATCGAACAATCGGTATTACTCGCATAAAGATGATGCCTAAATATTATTACATGTACAGTATTTCATTTGATTGCAACTAAATCATAAAGATGCTTGGTGAAATAGCCTACATAATTTAAATAAATAAAAAGCACTCTCCATAAGCACACATTATCAACATACTTTATAGTTGCTTGTTAATCGAGCTGATTACTATTTGGATAAATACTAGTACCGGGTATGATGAATATGCATCTTTGGTTATCTAACAAGACGTTAGGCCTGTATGCCTACTTGCATAGACAGTACGCGTATATAGATATACGTGGTAGTGTATATAGCTTATGCAGTAGTAGGCCTATGAGATTTTCTAATAATCGATAGCTAACTTGCCCTATATATAATCCACAAAAACATGCATGTATATAAAAGACAAAAACAATTTCATCGAAATACTAGTACTCTACATATCCGCAAATGTTGCTTGGTCGATCGGAATGCTTCATAAGCATTTATCAGTGAATACGTTCACGGAAATATACGAAGTTACACGAAGATTAATGCTATATTTAGTAACTAGACAACCCGGAAATGAGCGTCAGTAGTTACTGGTTCTACTAGTGTGGTGTACTTCCGCATGTTTCACCATACCTTGAAACATACATACAGATCTAGTATAATAGTGTCGACGACGTAGGAACTGTGCAATCTTGGTGAAATCATGGCGTCCGCAGCTCCGTCACATCTTAAAACCGAGTCTTATGTTGGGCAAAGAAAGCAGCATTGGCCACGAACTGGTTGTCACATATTGGCCCAGTATGATGATAATTCTGTTGTAGTCTATCAGGCTTTCAAACCATCCATAGCCAAGTATGCCGTCGAGAATCAGAAGTAAGTAATATTCTCTTCGAGACGTTCATTGAACATGTTGAATACTAATGTCCCAAATTATATGTAGTCTATGTAGCAATTCAAGTTATTTGATGGTGCATTGTACATACACTGTACATACAATAATAGCCTATATGGCATATTGTATGTACGAGGTGTGTGTGCGTGAGAGAGATCTAGAGGGATGGACAGCATAAGGTCTATATAATAAGTAAGCCTATATACAGGAATGGATTCACATTACGCAGGTAACACATCCTAGCTACAGTCTTCCACTGTAGAACTGTTTAGTTTGTTTTGACAACGGAGTAAATATTTATATACGATGTGACAGCAGCACAAGTAGGCCCGCTATAGCTTCTTATCTATACAATAGAATGTTACATTGAGTTAATGCAGTTCGTACCTTGCAAGCTCACTTGATGTGTGATCACAGCATACGCAATATAGGCTTCAGTAATAATTAAGTAGGCCTACTACTACTAAATGGCATCGATATTAAGTATTATATATAGGTATTCGATGGCATAGCTTCAGTGCTGGACGGCCGTGTAGCCTATAAGTATAATTCAGTCTACGATACATATACACATTGAAGAGACGTTTTAGAATATAGCTCTATAGAGAACACATATCTGACGGCTCTTTGTTGACTCTGACAATACATACGCCTTTAGTCGTGTAGATCTAAGGCTATGACTATGTATACTGACACATTGAATCCATAACGACCAAACGACGAGTTGTATATATACTCAACATAAGTAATTAAGGACTAGGGTATCCTTTCACAAAACTCAAGATTATCTACTAAGAGACCATAACACTCTCTTACAGTGCATTAGCTATCGGCAAAGAGAGCTGGTGGATGAGAGAGATTTGTGAAAGGATACCCAGTATAGTAATTTGGTATATATGTTACAGTCAATGTCTATAACCAGTCAATAATTATGTATATTGACTGAAATTTTCAGTCAATATGTATATTGACTGATTCACTCAGGCAATGGACATATTTACTGA
>JAUTBQ010184648.1:0-10739 GCA_032361185.1 Lepetodrilus ovalis | reverse complement strand
TGTACTTGTAACGTGTAATGTACCTGTAACCCGCCATGTACCTGTAACCCGCCATGTACCTGTAAAACGCCAGCCATGTACCTGTAACCTGCCATGTACCTGTAACCTACCATGTACCTGTAACCTGCCATGTACTTGTAACCTGCCAAGTACCTGTAACCCGCCATGTACCTGTAACCTGCCATGTACCTGTAACCCGCCATGCACCTGTACCTGTAACTCATCATGTACCTGTAACCTGCCATGTACTTGTAACCTGTCATGTACCTGTAACCCGCCATGTACCTGTAACCCGCCATGTACCTGTAAACTATCAAAAACTATTCTCACTTTCATTATGGCAGGGTTCTCAGGTAACAAACACTCGCCCACTAGCCCGGGCCATTTCTCCAAAGGCTAAAGGTATCTAAGGGCAAATACAAATTCATAGCATTTATTAGTTGTATCACTATTCGGGTGAGTATGCTTAAAAGTTCATTTCTATCACTGTTATTGTCCTTTACATTTTATTACATCCATTCTATACATCTATATTTTGTAGAGCAAGTTGAACGTCTTGTTTTTGTTGAAAAACAATATGTAAATTTTGAGGTAATCTTTGATTGTAATGTCATAAAAATGTTGTTTGCCCAATAGTTTGCACTTTTTGCTCAGTAGATCCAAAGTCAGTGATGTGAATGAATGGTACATGTATCTACAGTACTAGTTAGCCAGATAGCTGCACTCACAACTGCATGTAACTAAAAGACCCATAATACACTTGATACATAAATAACTCAGAAAATGGCTCAGGGTTCTGGACTAACTTAAGCCAGGGGCAAGTTAAATTGAACTGCGGGCAACCTATTTTTTTTAACACATAGATGCCTTGGTGTCTTTGCAACTTGCCCTGACTAGTGGGTAAGTAATTCTAAATGTTCATCTGGAGCCCTGCTGGCCCGAAACCTCCATTCAAGCAAAAATAAAACAACATTAATAACATAATCAAAAGACCTTCAATAACAACAAAATAACATTTGCTTGAACAACATTATTGAAAGCTAAATTTAAATAAACAAATGTTAATAGGTTAAAACTAGTTTCAGAGCTTAAGACATCGATGTCTTACTTACCTTTAGGTAAATCTGCAATGCAATAATTCTTGTAAATGTGTGACATTAGTTATCAATTCCACAACATTTCAGAAATGAAGCAGAAATCTAGACAAGGAGCTCATGAACAGTGTTGATCGTTATTAATGTTATTGTGGATTCTAATAACTGTTTCTTTTGTATCCTTGCACCCAATGGGTACTTATGTGATTCAGGATTCTCCATGCTGTACACCCTGGCACACATCTAGAGAGAAACTTGCGCAAACAGTCTATAGGAGTTATAAATAGAATAATAACATCTATTTTATTGGATACATTTTTATGGCAAATGCATTAGGAAAATGATTTCATTGGTTGGCTGTTTACGCAAGTTTCCCGCTAGATGTGTGCCAGGGTGTACAGCATGGAGAGTGAGCGGAATAAGTACCTCTAAGGTGTGAGGATGTTTCTTCTGATAACTGTTTCTTTCCAATACATATATATTTTCTATGAGCGATACTCAATAAAGGGAATTAAGGGCTAGAAGATAAGAAAGCTTTCTATGAAATTTCAGAACTTAGCATAAGGAATCTGGTGCCATTCTAATTCTTCTTCCAATGTGTGTGCATGTTCTTGGATAGCGACCTGGAGCCTAGAGGCATTTGGAAAGTCTTAACTATTAAAAAGAAAATTACCAGCCCTTAATAAATGTTGTTGTGTATATAAACAGAGCCCTTCAGATCTCTAGTAAACATGGCCCCATTCCTTCCAGCTGTGGAACGACTCACACACTGTCTGGATCAAGCAAAATGGCAGCAAAGAGAGGCATTACATGTGTGACATAATACTGTGTGGTCTGCAGCACCTCGGACAGTGTGCGAGCTGTTCCATTGACAAAAGTGTCAGTCCAGAGTACTCCAGACAGTGTACTGTGGTGAAAGGAGTCTGCACAACCATGCTACATCAGCAATGATGACTCTCACAGTTGGGCATCTCTGCTTGCCTCCAGTATGTAGAAGGTTAATAGTGTGCTGCCAGTGTCTGTACTGTTGTGCTTGTTCCAGACAGACCTGGCCTCGAGATTACCAAACCTTTTGAATATGATTCTATGCTCAAGTTCAAATTGTACATGGGAATTTGTGAACAAAACTGATATGAAATGGCACTAAAAAGAGTGTTTTGATCTGATTGTGGCACATACTTACTGACAGACAAACACTGACAGACAGACACTTACTATCAAAGTTGAGTCGAATGGTGGCATTGCTCTCTCCCAGGGGATTCTTAGCAGTGACCTTGTAGTTGCCGGCATCTTGGGCCGACACTCCCTGTATCTCCAGAACAACAAAATAGTTCTGTTTGTCCTTTGCCTGCGACTTTAGGTTGAAGCGACCTGGTGCAACATACAATGTCCAGTTGATAATTTCATGATGAAATATGATTGAAGGATGTCGCTTAGGAATCAATATAAACTATATCTACCTTATAATCTTTCAATGTCAGAACACAATAAACTGTAATTGCCATGCAAGTTGCCTGGTTGGGTGCCTATACAATGTCAATGACTATTAAATGTAAGTTTCCTGGTAGTGTGCCTATACAATGACTACTAAATGAAAGTGTCCTGGTTGTGTGCCTATACAACGACTACTAAATGTAAGTTTCCTGGTTGTGTGCAATGTAAGTTTCCTGGTTGTGTGCCTATACAATGACTACTAAATGTAAGTTTCCTGGTAGTGTGCCTATACAATGACTACTAAATGTAAGTTTCCTGGTAGTGTGCCTATACAATGACTACTAAATGTAAGTTTGGCCACCTCCTTGCTTGATCTGGGAGCCGTCACGGAACCAGGCTATCTCTGGGGGCGGGTCTGCTGTCAGCTGACACTCAAACACCAGCTTCTGTCCATTGTTCTCCTGTCGGGTCACAGGCTTCTGTGTGAAGTTTGGTGCTATTCCTTCTTGTCTGTAATATACCATTGTCGTTACACATAGCGCATGCAAACATAGAACCTGCAACATCACAACATCACACATGATGCATATTCTATGTTTTATGAAAGTGATCTATGAATGAAGTAGATCTATGGTGAATTAAGCTGATCTATGGTGAATTAAGCTGATCTATGGTGAATTAAGCTGATCTATGGTGTATTTAACTGATCTATGGTGAATTATGCAGAATGTATATTTTCAGTCTATGGTGAATGAAGCAGAATTTACATTTTCTCTCACTGTAGAATGATGTAGATTCTATGTAAAGTGAAGTCCTATGAATGTTTTACGTTTCTGATGTCAGTTTTCATTGTGGAATAGTCCTGTAGTTTGTTGATCCTCAGACACTGTATATACAGTATTTTAATCATTCAAACCCTCTAATAATTCAAACGCCTAAATTAATTGTCCAAAAAATGCTTTCAGACCATAAAAATGAAAATACAGTGTATGACAATTTTTTTCAATTTAGTGATTTTCCAAATTTGAAATTTTCATTCTAAAAAGTCCTTTTATTATTTATCATTTCAATTACAACCATATTTTATACTTTAATTTGATTGTCCATAATTATATGAACACAGATCAATTTCCATCTTTTTCGAATAATTCGAACAGCTACAAATTTAATTATTTTCTATTTTTCAAATTACTAGAGTAATTAGAGTATAGTTGATGTGAATGTGAGTAGCAATGGCGACAGTGATGTGATAGGGTATATTTCTATAGACAGATGGACATCAGGGACACTACTGAGTGTTATAAGTAGTCAACCCATTGCTGTGGTCATAAGCATCTACTCACTGTGATTGTCCACCAGCTGAAACAGACAAGCAAAATTAAAAAGTCTGACATCTAAATAAAATCACTTCATAAAAATCAACTCATACATGAACATGGCTGTATATTTGAGACATTTGATTGTGTAGAGTTGCTAAGTTTCCTTTGACTGAACAATGCAGCACTGTTCCACATCCTGTCTGCTTGATGTTGACATCACATGGAACTCAAATGTCAGAACTACAGCTATTGGTACTGGCTTTGCTCAATGTGATCATACAATTTTTTCACCATGAAATACATGTGGAACGTTATATATTTAAAGTGTCTCAAAGACCATGAAATAATTATATATTGGAATAGCCATTATTAAATTAGTCAGTATTTCCAGAAGCTTGTTAGGTGAGACATGTGACTGAGTCTCATCATGACTGGTCTCCAGATTATGAAACTATTTTTGAGTACATTTTCATGCTCTACTAAAACCTTTGTTCACAAATGCACATATGCAATTCGAACAAGCATGAATTGTACTAAAATTGCTTCATTATCTCAGGGATTGGACATTGTGAATTTTCATCACAATACTGCACACCAAAAAACGTACCTACCTGTATCAGTTATCAGTTATTTAGATCAAGTATTCCTGGAATATGCTCACAATGTATAAAACTACACTGCATAGTTTTAGACATTGTGAGCATATGCCAGGAATACTTCAGGACCATGCATACCTATAGTGGCACATGAACATATACATACTAGTGATGGACCCAAATATTGGGTATATAGAGGTGAACATTATAGATGACTACACTAATTTAGTGTAGTCATTATTAATGTAAATGAACAGTAGCATGTTTTAGTATGTAAATGTATGCCTTTATATACCGGTAGTTTTATGGTACAATATGAAGAAGCAATTTGGTGGAACAGGAAATTCACACATGTATTTGCATCTTTTACATTTACTTCTAATATTTGTTTGTTTCTATCTTTTCCTGCCATTTTGAACTGCAATCTTATAGAATGCGTAATTTAAGAATACTGGTAAGTTGTTTCAGTGTTAATACTGTAGAGACTACAGATATACTCACCACTGAAGTTGAGATTTATTGATGCTGAGACTTCTCCCAGTCTGTTCTTGGCAACAACTTTGTATGTGCCTGCATCCCCCTGGGTTACGTTCAGTATCTCCATGATCACCTTGAAGGCACTTCCCCCAGCTGGGTTCACTCGCATGATAATCCTGTTTGAGCCGGAGATGGCTGTTGTGCCTCGAAACCAGGAGATGTCCGGCTTGGGAGACGCCTCGAGGGCACACTCGAACACCAGGCGCTGACCATTGTCCTCCTGCCGCAGAGCGGGCTTCTGGGTGAAGCGGGGAGCGACATCGTCTCCCATACCCATGGTGGTAAACACTCCTGCTAACTACCTGTCAACGAATGGATAGGAATTATATGTACTGATATGTGTATACAAACTATTAGCATTTTGGTGGTTTGGTCCATATAGATACATGGTGGTGTGCTTGCAGGTGAAGATGGTAGGTGTATAGGTGAAGGCCATCCTCGCACCACAGGGGTACTTATTCCGTTTTGGACTCCATGTCATACACCCTATAGAGAAACTTGTGTAAACAATGATAACATCTACTTCATTGGATAGATTTTTAGAGCGAGTTCATTGGGAAAATGATGTCATTGGTTGGCTGTTTGCAAAAGATTTCCGCTAGATGTGTACGGCCGACATGGAGAGTCCTCTATAAGTGGATTAAGTACACCGGGGTGTGCATGTTCTCCTGACAGCGATCTGTCACACTGTGTTCAGCATTATACGGAATTTGATTGGTTCAATGGGTGCAGTTGCAAAACAGCAACATCCAAAACGGCGCACAATATTCAATTTAGAAACTATCAATTAACAATTGATATCATCTAAATTCCAAACAGTAGACCTTTATCTCCTTAAAATATAAGTCAAGATATCATTTCCAATAATCGATTTGGTACCGTTTTCGCCAATTCAATATTTGTTTTTCGTCAATATCAGGAACCATTTTGGATGTTGCCATTTTGCGCCTCCACCAATCTGCTAATGAAATTCCTTATAATGTTGAAACCCCTCATAGTGTGACAGCGTGTAACAAAGACTGTTGTGTTCTCACTGTCAGGAGAGCATGTGGGCTGTGAGGATGAGGTGAATGCATGGTATAATGGGTTTGTAGGTGAAAACAGTGGGCTTATAGGGGAAAATGGAGGTGTAGAGGTGAAGACATAGTAAAGTGGGTTTGTAGGTGAAGATGGTAGGTGCATAGATGAAGACATGGTGGTGAGTATAGGTGAAGACTATCTATTGTTAAGACAATCTGATTAATAAAGGGAACTAACTACATGAAAGACTTTTTTCCCCAATATTGTATGTTTATAATAATTTAATCAAGACCTTTGTAATATTCTTTCTTAATTTCAGGTGATATTTAGTATGCAGTGCATGTGAATGTGTATGATAGCAAAATGTATTCTAATAATAACTCAAAATGTCTAAAAGGTAACATACAAATGGCTTCCAAATAGATGAATATAATCATGTATACTACAGAGCATAGGGAAAGAAAGCACATCAGGGCTCCAGACTAACATTTTGAGTTACTTGCCCACAGGGCTAGTCAGGGCAAGTTGTAGAGGCACCAAAGGTGCTACATGTGAAGAATATGTTGCCTGCAGTGCAATTTAACTTGCCCCTGTACATTGGCATATGTTAGTGAAGAGCCCAGCAAGTATTATGTGGTATAATTATAGACCCTTCAGATTCCATTATGCCCAACCACATTTCCTGAGAGATTATGCCAAACACTAATACAAGTTGATTCTGTGCTCACACCACAACAAGCTAATGACAGAACAGGCAGTGACTTTAGTACAGTAGTCTGCCACACACTAGTCACCCAACCCCCTTACCAAATTAGTCAGTGCTGGCACTGCATATACCTCTGCTGTCAGTGCTGCTTGTAATGCCTCCCCCACCCCACACTCCCCCTCCACAACCACCTCTAACAAATAAACAAACACTGAGTGATATAGTGTCCCCACCTGTATCTGTTTGTCCTTCCAGATCCAGTTAGAGAAAGAAAGAGAGAGAAAGAGAGAGATAGATAGAGACAGAGAGGGAGAGCGAGAGAGAGAGAGAGAGAGAGAGAGAGAGAGAGCGAGAGAGAGAGAGAGAGAGACACAGACAGAACAGAGACAGACAGAGAGATAGACTGACAGAAAGTCACAGACTGAGAAAGAGGGCGAGAGAGACAGACAGAACAGACAGACAGATAGACTGACAGAGATACAGTCACAGACAGAGAAAGAGGGTGAGAGAGACAGACAGACAGAACAGAGGCAGACAGAGTGACAGAAGTGAGATAGATTGAGAGAAAGGATAACTGAAGGAGGAAGCAGAATAAGAGTGTGGAGAGAATGTGAGACAGAGGAAGAAGTTGGCTGGGATAGATGGCACACAGATGAATACTGTTTACTTGGACATACATCAGGTGGTGCAGTAACTGATGGTCATGATAGATGTTATAATGTAAAACTATAATATACGTACATGTACTCCCCCCACACATCCCCATCCTCCCCTTCATAAAGTCATAATGACCTTATGAAAATATGCATATCAGTGCTAAGAAAATAGTACATCCCTGGGTATATTAACTGCACTAAAATAGAACCACATTTGTATGGGTCACAGGACAGAATAATCATATACAGAGGACTTTGAAAAATATAATACAATCCTATGTCATACATCTGCATATACGTGTACACTTGCACTATTATTCTGGGTATATTTGTGGTAGAGCACTTACAATCTACCAGTGTATCTAGCATCCAACTCTCTGCCAAGTGCCAAACTGGCGTGCGATGCCAATCTGTACAATCATCGCACTGTCTTCTAAAAATGGTATGCACATAGCATATACTGCTGAGTAAACTAATATTTGTTAGACTTCTGAGACAGCTACAGTGGTTTGAACACACAAGTCAATATTATATTTTAACACGCTTTCGGTGAAGATGAAAGGCTTGACTAGTATCAGCATGTAGGATCAGGTGTTAGACAGAGGGTGTCAAAACATCACTTGTATGTCAATGTAAACCTGCTAAACAAAACAACCCAGTTTTGTTGGTCCTACTATTAAATGGAATTCTAAATACTGATACTATTTTGTTTGTTGATATCTTAACGTTCATCAAGC
Organism: Lepetodrilus ovalis; assembly: GCA_032361185.1. Classification (NCBI taxonomy): domain Eukaryota; kingdom Metazoa; phylum Mollusca; class Gastropoda; order Lepetellida; family Lepetodrilidae; genus Lepetodrilus; species Lepetodrilus ovalis. The sequence goes on along the minus strand of JAUTBQ010184648.1, from coordinate 2,640 downwards.
ATATTACAAAAGAAATAACACATGTTGTTAAATATGACAAGAACATGTCAGCATACTGTCACTGGCTACCCATAGCTTGTAGCTTGTAGGTCTACTAGTGAAAGAAATGATAAGCAGTTCTTGTACTGCAAAATTAGTACCGGTAACTGCATTAAGAACTGCTACAATGCAAATAAAACAATGTCATTTTGAAGTCAAAACAGCTAAAGGAGCTTAGACAAAATATTGTTAAATGGCATGTCAATCAAATGTCAAATTCTTACCAAGTTCTGCTACAGAGAATTAATTTGATTCATAAACAGCTGATAAAAAGTAATTATTTACCAATTTTCCTTTCTTGAATGCTTAAACACATAATTGTGTATGTATACACTCATAGATCTTAGTTGAACTGAAATAAAACGCACAAGTAGTGTACAGCAAGTGTCAACAAAGGGTTCAAATGGAAATAATAGTGTCTTCCTGTGGTGTGTTGAAGTTCAAAAAGTTCCCAATGTCATTTCCTGTCCAGCGACATCATGCATCATTGTGCTAAAAGTCTACTAGAGTATTTAAGTCTTATAAACAACCAGTAAGTTTCTCTGGTTGATGTGTGCCTTTTTAGATGTCTATCCTGTTACTGGACATTTTAAAACAAAAAGTCGTTAAAAAAATTGTCACTCCATGGGAATCTGGAAATGTCAGGTTGAAATCTAATTTGTTCAAGTCAATGTTTGAAAGGAAGAGGTCATTGCATACATTTTCTAGTTACTAGTATGTGATTGTTTGTCTATGTTGTTACTGTCTGTGCTGTTACCTAAAAAAAGTAACAGGGTAGACAATCTTAATAAACAGGACAGTCATTTAGTCACAATTAAGTTGGTATGATATGCAGATTATGTGTTCATTAAATCTTCGAGTATGCACTGGCATGGACTGATGCGCTGTAATAATGAACTATTATCATTATTATTATGCACTATTGCAATTCATTTGACATTGCTATTTAAATATGGATGAGTGGACGGAATGTATATCATGTTGCAGTTTGTAAGTAACAGCACAGACATATCATCCATAACAGCACAGACATATTGTCGACAACAGCATAGAGATTTTATGGAATTTAAATGAGTTTTCAGTCATTGTAATCTGTATGATAAACAACTATTGAATAAAATGCAATGGGCTTAAGGCAGCTGCACTTAACTGATACATCAGTTTGGCACATGCATTCTTTAGGGGCTGGACTTACATCTGTAACAGCAGATATATAATTTGGTAACACCAAAGATAATTTAAGGTATAAAGTTTAATGCATACAGACTTCAGAAAGGAAGTATATCAAAGTCTTGTTCTTGTAATGAGAGTATAGGTGACAAGGATTTGGAAGGTAATCATGGAGGAATAAGGAATACAGAGGATGTGAAAATAGAATAGGAGATAGATGAAGAAATGGTGGATAGTTTAACCCTCTCCCTGCTGGATTATGCACCAACACAGCTCTTTTGGGCATCTCTGGTTGCCTGCAGCAGAGATAGGTTTAAAAGAGTTCACATGGGAACGGGACGAGATGTAGATATGGTAATGAAAATATGACTAGTTTAAATAATAAGACGATGGAACAGGAGGTTGATAACAAAGTGGAATGGTTATTGGAAGATATATTACCGTATGTAAGCTGATCATGTTAAATTTGAGTGAACATGATATGTTGAAATCAATCTAATGGAGCTGGTATACAAGTATCATGATGAATATTTGTGGAAACTTTGTTGTATATAATATAACTATGAAAATATATCATGGGGTGTATGAAATGCATAGAATTTGATAACAGAGTAGGAAAACAGTGGATTTATTTTGACATGCTTGTCATTGTACATTCATTATTGCAGGTAGTGTTGTAATATGTTACATGTACTTGTATATTTATATAAAATACATAAATATGCATTTTGCTAAAAAGAAAAAAAGAGCTTTAAACTTTTATGAAATACACTGTTACCCATTTGTCCACCCTGTTACCAGTGTTATAATATCTTAAAATGTAATCATACAAGCATGTATACCAATTATAGCATATTTTGTTAATTAGTCTATTATTTACTTATAAAAAAAATATCCTTTAGCTAGTTTAGGTAGTAGAGGTGTTGATCTTTATGCATTACACATATAATCTTATTTTGTGTAGCCTACATTTTCATAGATTAATACACTATTGATAACAATACAATTATATCAAATATCTATTAATATCTGAGGTAATAACATTATTTGACAACTTTGGAAAATTAGTTATATTATATGGACAAAATTACAATTATGTCATGTGTTAACAGCACAGACACTATCACGGCATACTATCATGGTTGATTGGCCTAGATAATGACCAAACAAATTTCTGTTCGAGACTATTTACGTTTGATTTGTACACCCAAAAGTTGTTATTTACTGGTATACTAAGTCCCCAACACATATTTATAATAAATTTCATATTTGATAATAATTATTAGTCCTGACTAATAATTATCTTGTCTTTGATGTATTCATGATATATGAAGCAATCATAGTTATTTCGTCATACCCATTTGAGAGTTAGGTCCCCTTGCGTTAATATAAAGAAGGACAAAGAACTAAGATTGTTCAGGTTGTTATATA